>JAQGBT010000373.1:0-55855 GCA_034698585.1 Disparrhopalites patrizii
AAACATGGTCGTGGGCGCACAGAAAACTCTGTGTGGGCGCATTTGTGACCGCGGTCACAGGGTTGGGCACCGCTGCTCTAGAGGTACATACATGAGTGCCACTTCTCATTCTCTGATGCTCAGTTCTTGGTGTACTCCTCTGTTGCATGCCCATACAGTAATAATACGAAAAAACAGAGAGGAAGTTCAAAGGCTGAGAGAAAGAAGATAGAAAGAAAGAGCGAAAGAGAGAGATAGAGAGAGAAAGTGAAGGAGGGATATATGTACTACAAGGAAAGAGCTGAGGATAGAGAAGAGCGAGATAGAGAAAGAGAGGGAGATTGTATCTTGTGTTTACGACCTGTGTTGTTTCTTTTCCCATATACTCTCTCCAAGATGCGATCACTTTTTTCCATCTCCCTTCCCTTCTCCTTAAAAAGAGTGTGTTAGGAATTCAGTAATAACACCTTCATAATTTTTCATGCTCTCATTCCCAAAATATTTCTTTCCAGTCTCCCCCATCTTTTCAGTATCCTCTCTCCACTTCTTCCCGGGATTGTTGCATGACGGCAGGAATTTGGAAAAAAACATACCAACCAAATTTTTAAATATTAGATAAAAATTCTCCCATCGGCGGGAGAAAATAGTTTTTGGGAACCCTCGGGGTGACATTATACAGTTATAAAGAAGGTTCCACCAAATTTGTGTCGTTAGCCTTACCCTGAAAAAAAAAAAATTCCCCTGGGTAAGGAATGCATCAAAAGAAAATGCTCCAGCTTTTATTCATGTCACAATCACCATCCAAAAATAAAAAATTACGCGCAAATGGGAGGATTTATTTGTCTTTTTTTCTTCACACACATTACGTACGAGCCCCTTATAATTAATCACGTCTCAAAACCACTCGTAAAGGGAGAAAACCTGCTTATTGTTAGAGGATATGTACAGTAAAATTTTGTGGGGAGAATTTATTGTCTTTCTATTAAAAATACTGGAGAGGTTTCTATTATTATTAACAGAAAATGTAAGCTTTTTTTTGGATAGAACGTGTGACGAGTAATAGCTATTTAATAACTAATGGCAGCACTTTGATCACGTTGATTGAGGTGGGTATAAATACATTAAAAACAACATGTGTTATTACTAAGACAGAAACTGTGGATGACAGGGGAGAAATCTATTTAAGATTTAAATTTTATATAGAGTACCAAACAGCCATATGATAGCTGGTCTGCACCTTTTGTATTACAGGAAAAAATGGTAAATAGATGAAAGACCACTGGGAGTTAATGATCCTAGTGTAGCATAATATATAATTTACGATTTAGTGTGTTCATACACTTACTCCCGAAGAAGAGTGGGGAAAAGGTTGTGGTGAAGGAGCTGCCCATCGTGATACGAAATATGTGGCTGAGGTAATAGGAAAAAGCAAGAGGATTTTGTATACTGATACCAGTACAACTATACCTCTTTTTTTAACATGTATTGGGAAAATATTAATATAATATTAAAGGCTTTGCGTGAGCACCACCTTCCACATTTCCATGATCAATTTGCCTGAAAAGCTACCCTCGTGTGTAATTCAGCAGCCGTTTCCCTGTATTATCAGATGGTTATAACGCCCTTCACGTCAACAATTTCAAGTGTTAAATCGAAACAAACCATGGGATTTTTTACTCTCTTCTTCCCACTTGTCTCTCTTTCTCTCTCCCCTTCTTCCTTAAGAACCAGAAGCAGCCCCTGTGGAGGTGTTTTCACATGATTAGCGCCTTTTACAAGACATTAAATCTATATAGTTCATCCTTTGGGAAGATTTCCTCTGGTTTTATCCCTCCCAAATATTATATAAACACTGATAACGTGAAGCTAATTTTCTTCAACGATGTAATTATCTCCTTTTTTGCGCGAACATCAACGTTTGTATCTTGACTTATGGACGTACATAGGAATGAATGTGCCGTGAAATGTTCTTCAAATGAAAAATTGGACTTGTGGTTTTTGTGTGTTACTTTGTGTGTAATTCAAAAATTGCTGGTACTTTTTTGTATCATATCTTATTCATTTTCTATAGCACCAACTGTTAATATTTATGTTCGTACAATTTCTCCAATTGTTTTGCCAATCATAGGGTAGAAGACAACAGTTAATTATTGCGAAGTTAAAGAGAATGATGATCTCTCATTCGAAGCAATCGAAAAAAAAAAGGAAATTCAAGTGGATGAGTACGAACACGCATAAATTTTCCATCCTGAGAAAAAATCGTTCACAAGACAGGTTGCGATATTTTGTCTCCCCTCATTATAAATCAATTGACAAGTGGGATTCTGTCAACGCTCCTACCTGTCGTCAATATTTCGTTCGTACACAGACATCAAGATGCTTGCTTTTTCTGCCCTGATTTTCTATTCATATTTATGTGTATAAATGCATATGTATATCCGTATGTTGTGATGTCCTTCATTTTAATTTTTTTTTCTTTTGTTTGTCGAATGCTAATACTAATTACGTACCGTATGTGAGCCACTTATCACTTTTACCAACATTTCCCCCTATAACTTTTGAACCATTCAATGCAGACCATCAATCGCATGTTATAAAGTCTGTACTTCTAGTTTTCAGAATGGTTAGTGTCTGCTCTTGCAGCCTTTCTTCATTTAAACGTTTAACGAGTTCGACACAAGTCTCTCATGTTAATATACGGGAGTTTCAAAATGAAATCTACCAAGAAACATTTAGTCACATCTAGCCCTGAAAACGTGAAGCTTAGAAAGAAGTTGTATTCTGTGAAGAATTGTAATAGAAAAGACCCCATTCTGATCCGGCCAGAGCTGAACGTTGACGGCATTCTTTTGTCCAAGTTAAACAAAATTACGCTCATATCAAGTGTTTTGCTTTTGTCACCAGTGAAAACAAAAACAGTTTTCTTTTGTATCAATCGATTTCATATCAAATGTTGTAAGGAATCTTCTGAAAAAAAAATCATTTCTGATGGCAAACCGTTGTTTCTTCATGAATTTGGCGAATGTTTTGTTTGGATACAAGAAATGTTTTTGTCTGGACGCTTCATTTACGTACTCACATACATACATATATTTATGTATTTATTACGTATTTGTACGTCAATAATAACAGCACAAAAATAAAAATACGTCTAATGCTGTAATCTAGTAATCATACAGTGTGTCAATTTGTCAATAAAAAATTTTAAAGTGAGGTGTTCATACGAATTTCCTCACTCAGCGTGTTTTATTCATACGCAATTTGATTGAATGTACCACACGTATGAGATCAAATGGGGAGAAGTGAGAATGACTATTTCCACAAAAAACAGTCAATAAATTATTATTAATCTTTATCACATTAATATTACCTACTCTTCCCATCTTGACATTACTCTTACACGTGAGATAGCGGAACATACGGGGGAACAGGAAAGATGAGTGAGAAAAAATGCGATTATCAAGGAAATGCTGAAAAAGCAGGACTTCGGAGCTACCGCACCTTTACATACGAATCCTAAGTGGGAGCTAACAGTTCCACATTTATTGTCCGGTGATAATGATGATGACGATGATGATACTTTGATTCAGCTTCCCCATAGCCAACGTTCAATAGTTATCCCTCCCTCCCTGTGGAAATTATGTAGATATGGTACGATTCCTAGGGGTATAAAGAGACGGGTGTACCATATATAGGTATTATGCATGTACCCGGTCCAGTACACACATGTGCTTGTCTCTACATAGCCACTATTTAGTAGGTATGAAATTCTCCCACTGGAGATGAATCTAATGATGATGATGAGGAGGAGGAGAAGGAGGGAAAAGTTGCGGTTGCCCCGAGAGAACCCTTTCTCAGAACTATTATCAAGGTACAAGTCCTTCAATCAGTCCTCTTCAGAGTTGTGGAGAGGGAAGGGAGGGAGAAAAAAAGAGAGGGAAAGGGAATAATATATAGGAGGCATTAATTGTACGCGGGGTTCATGGCGGTCTTTTGTAATTACTACACAACGAGAAGGTATGTTCTTCCCGCTCTCCTCACTCCTCATCTCACTCACTTAGCAGCAGATAGTATTAGAAGGGGGAAGGAGTGAAGTAAAAAGTATAGTAATAGTGTTGGTTGCGGATGGATAGATATGTACCTCCATTTATTCTAGGTTATCTCCGGATAAGGAAGGATAATGATAGATCAGAGAAATATAAAAAAGAGGAGTCTCAAGAATTCCATGGTAATAATACAGAATATGTACATACATACCTATGCCATACACACGTCTATAAACATACACCACAGTTGTATCTACAATACTAAAGAGACACACATGGGTTCCTCGATTCCTCGAAGATGATGTTGTTGATATTTCCAGAAGGATTTCTACCCATTGGTGGAGCTCAAAGGATTTATAGAAGTGTGTTTATTAATAGTGTACCATGGAGTGGTGGATACCACGCTTCCGTACAATCAATGGGTGAGGGGGGAATCATCAAGTGGGAAAAGGGAAAATAATGACGACCGTCCTACACCAGTCTACTATTTTCCCCAATTACATTTTATCATTTAAGTAAATTATAATATTTCCCTTCCTTTTGTTTGTTCTCTCACCCCTTATTACTGCAATCCCGAGTATGCCTCAAACTATTTAGTCTCCAGCTACTTAAAAAAAGGTGTTACACTACCGGGGACAGTATAAAAATATTTTATTGCTTCTCTCCCTTTCGTTTCCTTAGTGGATTACCGTGAAAATAACTGGTTTTCCTATGTACCTTCACCAGGGCAAATGTTACAGTCTTAGCCCCTTTTTAAATATTAGATGATTATAAATTTCATTAGCGAATGCTCATATCATTCGCAATCTGTAAAAACGCATTGCGATTGACAGTTGTACAATTGGGAAGAGGCTAAAACGACTCCCTCCTGATTTGTATGCCGTAAAAGAGATTTCACTCATTTTTATGATTTGCACTTGAACAAATTGTGTGAGAAGAGTAATAAAAGCAGCACTACATTTATCATGAAGTAGTAACAAGTATTTTGTAGACGAAGGAATAGTTGCACATACATATGTATACAATATATATATGCCTAAAGGATGATGGTCAATAAAAGATGAGTAAAATGAGGAGCAGTTTTCAAAACAAGAAGGAAATCACGCGAAAGTAGCTGCAACAACAACGAAACGGGAATGTGAGTAATTTTAGCAGTTTGGGCAGCAAATTAGTCATGAAACTGGCAAATTTGTACGTGCAAAATGAGGGACAAACAAAGAGAGAGACAGACAGAAAATAATAGGGAGAAATTATGGCGAGAATAAAGACATCAGACGAGGAGATAGAAGAAGAGAGGAAGTTAGAGAGAAAAGGAGAAGAGCTGGAATTGTACCCAGAATAATCTCCTCCATGCGATACAACTGATATAGAAACGTTTGGCGCCGGGGTAAGCTCATAAAAATAATTATATACGAACATTACGAATAGAGGACGGAAGACAGAAGAAGCGCAAGGAGAATGAAGGGAGGCGACCACTCAAAATTGTGTGAAAAGCTAAAGCCTGTAAAATTACTCAAAGAGTCTCTTTTGGGATAATTATGCCACTTCGCTCTAGACATTCTTGAATTCGTGTAAAACGCATGCTCTTTCTCTGCGCAATTTTTGTGGTAAACAATTTTTTTATTGGACCGGTGTCTCCACCCAGATAAGAGAGTCTTCTTCCTTTGACACCCGAACTTTTTAAACGGCCTACGAATTATATACAAAAGGGTTTGTGGTTAACGGCTATTTACACACTGCTTACGGGACGGAATTAAAGGTTCATCATGCAGACGAAGTGCAAAGTAGACCCAAAAATTTGGGGGATTTTATGATTATTTACTCACCTTCGGCACTTCGGCAGTAGGACCAGAACAGAAAGTACCGAAGGAAAAACAATATATGTGGAGGTAGCGTGATATCCTACCTGGTTTCTCATGCATACAAAAGCATTTATGAAACACATTTGCTGTATCACATTTATTTTTGTGCTCGTAATGAGTCAAGTTTTTTGAAGTGCTACCAGCAATTTCCCTCTTTTTTATACAATTCCAGCGTTAAAAAAAGGAATTCTCCATAGTAAAAGTAATTACCTGGAGTGAAGAATATTCAACGCATCTTTTGAAGCAGAAGATTAGAAAGAATGCGAATGATTTCCCAACATCTCTCACAAACATTTCCCTTGACTTTTTTATGAGGAAATGAGAGTACGAATTCCTCTTTCGCTTTGCTTTTCTTCTCCAAATTTTTATTGTCCGTGTAATGACTCATTGTCGGGAATATTCCTAGAAATGTAGAAAAAAAAAGTTGAACAGATAAAGATTCTCTCTTGCCCCATTTTAAATCTTCCATTGCATCGTAGGGAGATGAAGACCCACTGTTACCTTGTCTTCATGTATAGTAAGTAATGCCAGCATTTACTTCATTTGATATTTAGAGAATGAATGAAATGGAATAATAACGCCAATGGTCTCCTTCATTTCTATTGTTGTCATTGTGACTTGAATATTTTTTTTTTTAAACTTGAGACTCCTTCATGCAGAGTTGCAGAGAATCAAATGGAAAAGAAAAGTTAGCCGTTGTACACAAAAATTTAAGCCCGCCATTTGGTTTTTTTTCTTCCTTTCTCCCTCCCTTTGCCCAAGTGTTTGTCGGTGCAAAGACGGGACGAGGGGAGGCGGAGAGGAGAAAGAATCAAAATTCAACCATAAAAAAGGGGGAGTGTATAGGAATATGTAATCAAGCAGAGAAAAATGAAGAATTAGAAAGGAGAAGGAAGAGAGTGATATGTGATATAAAAATGAAAAAAAAAAGGATGATACGAGAATATGTACGGAGACCACAGCGATGAATAGGAGTAAGTGGAAGTTGTGTATAATGGGAACGTTGTACTGAAGGAAGAAATGGAACACAAAAGCGTAAATTATAAGGAATGCCAATTCGTCTTCTGGAAGGCAGGCAGGTAGGAGAGAAAGAGAGAGAGAGAGAGAGAGAGAGAGAGATCTAGGTAAAAAAAGAGTCAAATGAAGAGAATAAAGTGTGTGAGTGCAACAGTTGTGTGTATGCATTTGCTCTTGCTCCTTCCACCATGTGTATTAGTATAATGGTTGAGTCAAAGATGTGTTCTATGTACACTTCTCAATCAGAGAGAGAGAGAGAAGATAAGGACGAGGAGAGATTTTCTTCAGAAGTCATACAGTGTTTCTTTATCATCTTTATATACGCGCAAGGGAAGAAAGACGAAGGTGAGTATAGAAATAGAGGTTCAGAGAGAGAGAGAGAAAGAGAGACACACAGAGAGAGAAAGAGAGAGAGAGATAGCTTGGAGAGGTTGAAGAAAAGAATAGAATGATGATGACCGATTCCCTCGCTCACATTCCTTCCGTCTTCATGCAAAGACCAGCAACGTCCCAAAAGTATTTCCGCGGTACCCACCGGCACTTGGGCACATGCCAAGCTGCGGGCTCCTTCTCCCCTCCATCCTCCTTCTCGTCCTTCCCCTTCTCGTCTCCCTCTTTTATTCCTTCCTCCTTCAATCCTCCTCAAGTCACACGGGGGGAAAGCGGAGGCACCAGGAGAGGTTCCTTACCTGATTTCATCCCTCTAATAACTACACTATATCCCCGTCAGAAGGACGGTGGTGAAGTTAACCCCTTTACTTGATTTTTTTTTTTACAGTTGATACTACCCTATGTGACTTCGCAGTCACATGGAGTAAGTACTCCCATGTGAGTTGTATGAATTGTGAATGTAATATAGCTATATACATATGTATGTGTCCGTATATGTTTGTGGACGTGCACCACCCCAAGCACCAGCATCACCACCTGCATACGCATCGTCTCAGTTTCTCGAGAAGAACATGTCCTTTCCCCTTGTCGTCTTTTTTAATGTCTGCAGTCCACGCGAACCACGGTGAGTCCGTATGTACCTGAAGCCGTTCGTATGTCTACTTATGTGTGTGCCATGTACATATGTCCAATTCTCCGTCCTTCTTCTTCTTCTTCTTCTTCATCTCCTCACCTTTCCTCTTTTTCTTGGGAGTTATATACCTTCTCGTTCAAAGACTCGACAAATACTAGGAGGATATGAGCGTGTGGAGTATGTAGTGTGCTCACTTTTATACTCGGAAAGAAGCAGTAAGCTCCAAAGTTTTTCTCTGGCTTCTCAACAAATACCTTCACACATAGTAAGACCCTCATCATCATCCGGACACACGGAGTGAAAAACTCCTCTTTCTCTCTCTCTCTCTCTTGCTCTCCACGCTGAAAAAGTCTTGAAAGATACTCTACTTTTGTTTTCTTCAAGTCGCATCCAGTTACTTGATCGTATCCATCCAGCTAGCACGCTCAGAGTTGTACCTCCCATAATTGAGGCTTTTGGTTACTCTGCCATACACATTAGCATTATTGTTATGGTTCTTCGACATTCCTCAACACTTCACCAGTGCTCCTCTCATCCCATGTTGTTGTGTCCCACAAATCCTCCAAAGGAGAGTGGGGGGCAGGAGGGAAATTTTTTTGAGATTAGGAGGGAAAAATTCACATATCATTCTGTTCAAGTGATGTGAAAGTGTGAGAGAAGGAGAAGAGAGATTTATAGGAATTACCACAAAAGTGTGTGGAAGAGAATAAATTATTTTGGCACCTTGATGTGATGCCAAATGACACAAATTTTGGTGGATTTTATTGGATTGTCAACATGTCACGTGCTTGATTGTATCTCTTTGTGCCAGTAGTGGTTTTTGGATAATTTATAGTGCCAGTAGAATTTATTTGCATCAGTGAAAAAGGGAAGGGTCATTTCAACTTTTTCCGTGGCTCCAACGTTCAATAAGACCCGGCAAAAAATCAACCACAACATATTGTTGAGGTAAGGAGAAAATTTTCATGCAGTACAAGATTGTAAACATTATTTGTCACGCGTGCAAAAGCCCTTCATGGTGAAAGCGGCAAAATTCCTATTTACTAAATAGCTCCACATACTTATTACGTGTTTATGAAAGCCTCCCCACTTTTCTCTTTTACATAATCCTCACCATGCATACACGCTCGGGTTTCGTGTGCAACAATTTGTGTTTACGGCAACATCACCATGTAATCATTGTATTAACGTATTATTCAACAGTTGGTTTGCTTTTGCACCGCTACACTTGTACAATCACTGCATAGCCTTTACACGTGCAACTCCTTTCGGCTCTTTATGTTCACGTATGTACATCGGCCGTTGCAAGACGTTTCTCCCCCTTGTAAATTTGTTGTTTCAAACACAAATTATTATTATAAGCAGAGCAGCACTGGCCTGGAAGCGGTCTTTTATAGCTTCTTTGCTACGCGTACATCGTTTGGACATGAGCAAAAAAATTGAATGTTATACAAACCTTTTTGGGGGATCGAAGGTATTTTTGTATTGTATATTATACAAGAGCCCTACCACTTACAAAGGCAGGGAGAATACCAAATGTTGAGGTATTCCTTTCTTTCGCTTCATTTCGTGATCGTTTTAAGACAAATATTTAGTAGGTAAGAAAAAAAACGTGCACAGCTTGAAAGAAAGTGCGTGATCCAGCAAGCGATTTAGTTCTGTGGGACGTGAGGTACATTTGTAGTACTTTTTTTTTTGCTCGTTAGACATTCCTCTTGTTCCTTTTTTTTTGCTCTTTCTCTCCAGAAAGATTTGATTCATTTTGGTTTCCTTGCACCATTGCACTGACAGAGAAACTTAGTTATTTGGCGGGAGAGAAGACATTTTATTTATTACCATAAACTAAATATATAGTTCTTTCCTGTGCACAATTAATTAATTTGATTTCAGAAACATCGTATTGCTGCTACTTTTGCAGATGCTTCGAAACTAAATTTCACGAAATCAGTCAGGAAAATGTCAAACAATTTAAAGTAGCAAATTTACTCACTGTCCTCTAAATTCCGTCGTGACTTGTGCTTGTAGCTTATGACATGAACCACCTAATGAATAAAATGTTCTGCCACGTAGGGTGATGAGAGCGTCATGAGATGCGTTAAATGCGTAAGTGAAGGTTTTCGCAGGTTAATGGAATGTATTAGGGACCCATAACATGTTCGATTGATCTCACCTCATTTGAAGAGACGGCGTAAACCGAAGGGGGAAAAAAAAAGGAAAGGATTCCCTCTTATTTTCCATTCGCTGACTGGACATTAAAACGCAAACAACCTCCGTCTCCATGATGAGGTCTTATGAGCAATTGTAAATGGAAATGTTGGTGTATGTATGTGTAAAAGAAAGAAAAACAATGTAGTACCACACACAAGAGATGGTCTTTAGACTTTGACAGGTTTTTAAGGTTGTAAAAAATGTGACTGGAGGAGGGAAAAAAAAAGAAGGGGAAGAGAATAAAAAAATGTACATATAAGTTGTAACAATTGTAAGCTCGTATAACGAGAGCTATACACACGTCTCTTCAAGTCTCTTCCCTTGTTTCGACACTGGCTCTGTGGTGTCATGGGAAATGCAAATGACTGCATCTTTCCTTCCCCAAAGACAGGGGAACAAAGGGATGAGAAAGTGAGATAGAAAGAAACTCTTTCTTTCTTGGGTGTTATTACTTCTGTTTTTAATGACACTCTCCTTTTTAATATCGTCCTGGAGGAGGAGGAGGAGGAGGAGGACGAAGAGTGCCCGGCGCACTCAGGGTGAAATTTTTCTTCCCTCTGCCATCCGTCACTTGACCAGGTATTTCAGAGAGAAAAAGTGATGGGATGGAGAGATGGGAAGGCAGAAGGGGAGAGATGATGGCGCAGACACACACACATGCATACTGGGAGACATCTCAAGAAAGACCATTTTTCGTATTCTGTAATAATGAGTTGATCAAGGAATTTCCCTTGTACTTGTAACATGTGACAGCTTGTGTAATTTACTACGTACTATCCCAGAGACTCATGACTATTAAAAAGTGAGCGGAAACGCATACCAAAAACTGTTGGTCATAAAAAAAAAATTCAATTGCTTTCACACAGAACAAAACTAGTTGTATGAAGAGGGGAGGAGAGCAGCATTTTGTACACAGCAATTGACAAATTCATAAAGTTGTACGAGTATAGAAAAAGACACAGGGAGCTGCGGAGAGAGAGAGAGAGAGAGAGAGAGAGAGAGAGAGAGAGAGAGAAAGACGCACTTCTGCGCGTCCTAAACAAAATAATATTTCAACTGGTTCGAATCTCTCTCCCTCTCCCTGGTCCTTATTACGAAGTATGTAGTGGTTGGTAAGCCGGTTAGTCTCCCCATTCGCAGGAGTGAAATAATTGTGAGTACGAAAAAGACGGCAAATGGTATATTTACTGGTATGAAAAGCCCTGTAAAAATACCTGTCCTCACCACGTTCTTTCTTATTCCTGAGGCACCAGTCTTTTACATAACTATACAGAGCTACAACTTCTTTCCCTTCAGGTAACAACCCCACTGAATCCCTACACCTCGCAAAAAAACCGCAGCTTAGGTAATAGTTAATTTTGTAACTGCCCCGCCACTTACTCGCTAAAACATCCCTTTATCCTCACTCTTTCGCCTTGTGATATTTTCACGGGGTTATGTTTTGGCTTAGTACGTTATTATTTAACACTATGCCGTATACTGTATACTGATTGCACTGTATTCGAAATTCAGACAGTACAGTGATGGTTGTTTTCCAAAAATGGTGTTATCCCATTTAAATTTGGGGCTAGGTTTGAACTGAAATACCTTTGCTATTCCATGAATTGCAAATATCATGCACACTTTTTCATCATCAAATCGGCGCAACCAGAGAAGAGGGGAGAAAAAGAGGGAGAGAGAGAGACAGAATCATGCTTGAGGGAAGAAAAGATTGAAATACTTGTACTATATAAGTAATTTTTTTAAACCTGTGCGTAAGTGAAAAAAAATATGTTGGAAGGGCTTGAAATTATTATTTACTCATCATCCCCGCTACAAAGCTCATCCATCTTCTGCGTGTGGTTGTACACACACAATGTGAAAAGACGTGGAAGAAAGGGGGAGACATTCGTAGTGGTAATAAGTAGTGCAGTAAAAGTAATGGGGGTATGATTGGGGGAAAAGAGATAATATAAAACTGGACTTGAAATTCTCTTCAAGCACTTCAACTTTTTTCCTCTCTTTTACTTATTCGATTCCTTCTCTCTTTCTCCTCTCGTGTCTTTATGTAGTGTGTGTCGCTCACAAAGAGAGTATGTTATACGACCTTTCTCTCTCTCTCTCTCTCTCTCTCTCTGGTGAAGACAGTGCGCCGTGATTGTCTCTGCGTCCTGTTAATCCTTTGGCGCTTCCTATTTTGTTTTACCTAATATAGCACTTGTTATTTTATAAGATGAGTTTAAACTTTACGATATGTTCAATAGGGCCAAGTCCGTCTTAGGAAATTAGACTCATGGACAACTAAATGTTGTTTTAGTGCTCATAAAAAATATTACTGAGGATGGAATATGCATTGAATACAACTTTTTTTTCACGGTGTGACTATCGTACATTTCCCCTTTTACTTTTCCCCAAGCCTCTCTCTCTCTCTCTCTCTCCTTGTCCGCTCACCTTGTCCGCTCGCTCAATGTCTGTCTGTCTTTCCCCCTTCAAATAGAGATGTGTGACTTTAATCTGAGACCATAAATGTTGGCGACTTGAAAGAATTTATTACAGTGGTCAATCCGAGAGAGATTGTGAGACTTTGTGTATGTGTGATGAGAGGAGTGTGTGTAAAATACAAGAATGTTTTTATGACCACAAGATGTGTACCCTTTTTGTTTTGCATGGATTGGCTTTTGATGTTATAATACCTTCTTATTTGCACCGCAGAAGGGTGAGAGAGCTCTACGCTTCGGTAGACGGCATGAATACATTATTATTAATTAATATTATGATTTTATGATCCGTCACTACTGCTCCCGCTGACAAGGAGCAAAAGAGAACGGAGACGTATCCAATAAAAAATTTATTTTTTCCATGGATTTCTTTCATCTTAAAAGGTGCAGAGAATTGAGCACGTAAATAGTCGAAACAATGCTCATGTGAGAGATTCCTATGATTTATTTTTATTTGTCTATGCCGATGGGGATCGTCACAATTTGAACCATTTAATGTATCATGTGGAAAATACTTGACAAAATCATGTGATTTGGTTTTTCTTTTTAAAGGAAAAATATAAAAAGCGGAATTGCTTTCTGTAACAAGTAACAAGAAATCATTGAGTTTAACATATAATATAATACATAATGATTTCCCCTTTTCCGCCTGCATTTTTTTCTCCATCAAAACGTATTTTACCCACACTTTTTCGCAGGTAAATGAATGACAATCGTTGAAAAGGGGTATTTTTTCTAACCACAGAAGATGTAAAATGTTTTTCTCTCTTTACGTAACATCCTTAAGTATGCGTAAACGCAGCTATGCCGGCCAAGTTGGATACCTTGTGCTTTTACTCCTTTCATTTCAATTTCTACAACTATCACCTTCGCCACCAGGTAAACATTCTATGTCCAACCACCTCTCGCAATACTCCCATTATTATGTGCTAAGTAAGTAAAACTTGTTATTCATTCTAAATCGTATTCATTCTCACACACATTACTTACCTTGTTACCTTCTACTGGCTTCTACTACTTTTCCATACACAACAACCGAGAAAACCAGAAACATGTACGTGGTAAACCATCCGCAGTAGGACCAATGCAGTTGGGATATTTTGCTTAGGACAACTCAAGCATTTATTAAGTGATTAGGTGGCGCAAGTACTGAAGTTAAAGTAAAAAATTAGAAAGGATTAAACAGTTAATATACTTGCAGTACACGAATGCAGATACTGTAACACAATTATCACAACATATTTCGTACCAGATATGCACCAAGTTTTGAGCATTGATACAACTCGAGTGAAAATAAATACCACGGAAAAGTTTGTTGAGCACGCGGAAATGATGACATTTTTCTATCTAACACATAGTACAATGTTTGTACAAGGTCTCAAATTCTTGTCCCTCGGATTTGTTCCAAGAGTAACAAGCAAAATGCTAAGAGAAAACGTTTGATCAAGATTTACGAATCATTTCTCTCAGGATTTTCCTAAGGGTTACAATAAAATTTATCGCTTCATCAGAAATATGATAGTTTATCGGTAATAATATCCATAATACTAGTGAGATGACAGTAAAATAATTCTCAAAAGTCCTGGGCCAACAACTCACCACAGGTACACCACTATTGCAGATGGTATAGGGAGAAAGAAGAATAAAAGCCTTCGAATAAATAACTTTTCGGATCGTTACTTACGTAATGTACAGTAAAATATGCACGCACGCAAAAGCAAAAATGAGAAGTCCATTTTTTCAACATCTCCATGATTCTACGGCTCCTTAAAAAACCTTTCTATAAACACGGTTGGGACTGTCTTTTTACACCTCCTGTGATTGCCCTCTTTTCCTCCTTTATGTATTCTCAAGTGTTGTCTTACCACATTTTTATATTTGTCTAAAGGGTAAAACTTGTTAACGGCAAAGGTAGTAGCAATGAAAGGGAAGCGCGGGGTGGGTATGAATCAAATTGTATGTATTTATTTGAATGATTTAACCCGAAAGGATAAATGAATGTTCAAGATGTATAATGTTGAGGGTGTGGGTTTGGGGATGATCTATCTCATACAAGTATCTGCCCAAGTAGTAGTTACTTGGCACTCCGAGGCTTTTTTATTAAATATTCACGAGTGTATGGAACCTTGACTTACAACTTTTCACCTGTTCTCCCTCCGCAACTAAGATCCCCCCAATATGCACACACGCAGTTCAGAGGCTTGTCAAAGTCCCTTATATTCCCCATACATTCGAGCATTAAACATCAACTTATACAATAGGATAACCCGGGCCATATGAAACATACAGAGAACACATGAGTGTATGTATAAGTATGCAAAATTCTTCTAGACAGCAAACATGCTTCCAACCGCCATGAGCTTTTTGATCAACTTCCATACAATATGAGAATATATTGACATTTGGTATTCACCGACACTTGATACATGCTTTCCCCTGGCCTCTCAACTACACTACATATGTACATACTTACCCATTCATTTGTCGAACACAGAAAATCACTTCTTCTTTTTCAAATGTTCGGACAATTTTGTAAATTGTGACAGATTTATGAAGCAAATATGTACTCCTCCAAAGTTCCTTGTTATTTTTTATTGCGTGAGGCTTGTCTTCCTCTCTGGGATTCCAACATCCTTCCAATACGTGCATGCCACTATTGGCGGAGACCTTTTACTCCGCTTCATGCCTTCTCTTCCGGGTAAAGTTCACTGAAGTAAACCTTTGTGTTGTGGCAAGGTTTGTGGTGGACATTTCCCTGGTCATGTACTTATCTCTATTTTTCTGATGGCTACGTTGTAAACGGTAATAACCATCTTTGACGGTTTTTTTTTTTTTTACTAATAATCTCTTTATGAGTGCCGTGAGTAAATGCGTTTCAGTCAAAAAAATTTTTGCGGTGATGCAGAACACAAGGTAGAAGGATAAGATAAAGATGATATAGTTCGGGAAAAGGTGAGGTGTAGAGCTCACCGGGATTTTTATGGGCTGTAATTAATAACGTCAATAAAAACGTAATAACTGCGGTGACATTTGAGGTAAGAAAAAGGGACAGCTGCTTCCAAGATAAGATACAGCGAGAGACGGAGGTATGTAGATTACAAGGAAGACAGCCAGCATGAAGAAGGCGAGGGAGACAGCTAGATAGCGAGAAAGAGATTGAGAGAGAGAGAGAGAGAGCGGGAAACCATCATTGAGGGAGAAGTTCAACTGTGGGTCGAAGATTAAAAAAAAAGTGGAAGGTGGAGCAACATTTCTTCCGGTAAATATCCCAAGCAATCCCAAGAGAAGGCTTGTTCCACTGCTGAACGGCGAGAAAGGAATTAGTTTAAAAAATGTCACATTAGAGATTTCAGGAATAAATCCTCACATGCATCTGCTGTCAAGAGTTGAGAAATAAAGTAAGTACTAAACAATGTATGGTTAAGGATTACCTAACACCTAATCGTTCTCTCCCGCTTTTCCTCCCTCAAAAATATCTCTCATCTTCTTCCAACTTTAACTTCGACCAAGTACATTGAGAATGTACACTTTCAAATGAGAGGAGAGATAGATAGAGAGAGAGAGATCGAGACAGAGAGAGAGGGGAAGAAAAGAGTAAGTTGTGTACAAGTGAGAGAGAAGGAAATCGGAAGGGAAAACAAATTGATAAATACGGTAGATAAGATAGAAGAAGACGGAGCGGTGAGCTTCTGGGCCTTTTCGGTCGATAATTCTTTCCTTACCTTTTAATGTTCCCTTGTTTTGTCAAGAGCAGAAGGAGAAACTTGAAAAGTGTTCTTTTTACAACAATAAATAGGATGTTTGTACTCCACAACAAAAATTTCTCCCTCCCTCTTCTCTTTCTCTCTCTCTCTCTGTTCTTTTCCACCTCTCTTTCCACGGCAAGTAATAGTCTTTGAAAGAAAAGTAAGGAAAAGATGGAGAAAAGCACTTTTTTTATTATTATTTTTTTGGAAGAAAAAAAAAATCCGGTGGTATTTATCCAATGGAATCCTCCAGGATACGCCCATGACATGCACACATTCGTATCGCTCCAGGAAATGTGTATTCACACTTGTTAATACAAACATAATGTATAAAGAGATGCATATATCCCTTGACCACCATCACCAGCAACAATTGTATTTTTTTATGGTCCTCATACAAGTACGGACTATGTGTGTGCCTAATGAAGTACTGCACTTATCGTTAGATGCAAAGATTTGAAGAAGCCTGAGCCGTACTACTACTACTACTAGCAAGAAAAATAGAAATTAAGTGTCATGTTCTTAGTACATAATACGCGAATGGATTGAATTGAAGGGTGTGTTCTTCTTCTTTTCCCTCCGTATGCATTTCGACGTTCCTCTGTAGATTAGCCCTCCGGCCTCTGAATCGAGATGAGCGAGAGGGGAATGACAATAACTATTTGTGGACAAAAAAAGTCTTAAGGGGTTCTTCTCTCTCCTTTTCTCTTTCTCTCTCGCTTCTCCCCCTTATGTACACCTCAATAGAATGTAAGCACGGGGATGTTGGAACGCTCTCTCCGTCACTGTCAAAAAAAAAAAAGTATTAACTTGTATGAGCTGCCACTACTTTTGCCGCTACCACTGGCACTTCCACTACTTCTTCCTACTACTACTACCACTATTACTTCATACACAGAAACTAGTTGATAAAGTATCCATGTGACTCCCTCTAAACCCTCCAAAACATTTTCTTTGCGAGCCACACAAAAATCTTTTTTATTTCCTCCTCTATATATTTCTTCCTTTCTTCCTTTACCTCCTTTCCACCTCCATCCATCCATTCCACTGGAACATACGGTAATCATCTAAACCTTGAGTTTGAAGGAGCTACAAGATGTGAGGGAGACTTTGAGGCAGAAGAGAGAGAAGGAGAGAGGTAGTTGAGGTTCCATAGAGATTTAACATTTGGTCTCCTCACCACCATAACAACTGGTAGGACTCATACCAATAGAGATTTTTAAGTGCTTCACCAATCACCTTCCCTCCTTATCAAGTATCTTTCAGGATGGCTATTTCCAAAAGTTTTACGGAAGAAGGCAGAAATAAGTTTAATTACTCCTCGCTTAACTGATTTCCTTTTTTTTTCTCCTCTCTCCATCTCCCCCTGAGAATTTCCCTGTGAAGCAGCAAAAGTCACATTCAATGACCCCGAAACAATTTGAAACGTGTACCGTGGACATACTTTGTACTTGTCTACCTGTCACTCCCGACTTGGAGAAGGAGAGGGGCAAACATGGAAATCTCTGGAGCATGCAGAATCCTTTTAATTATACTCGTGGAAGTCAATGCTCAGGGCTGTCATGGAGCGTGCGGTGACTCCGGCGCCAGGCAGGAACTAATAATAATGAACCTTCTATGGCTTCTATGCGGTGACAAGTTTAAAGAAAGTCTCTGTAAAAGTACTTAACTTGTGCAATAAAATCTGGCGACAAAGTCCCTCTCAGTCATGAGGAGAACGGCGAATTATAACTTTATGGACTGGACCAGACCGTATTTGTTTTCCATGTATTGGTATAAAGGTAATCTGGGGAAAGGTGCTGTTTCATAGCATTGTTTTTATGAGGAACAAAAAACTTTGAGCCGACTTTACGGAAATGAAAAGAAAGGAGGGATATAATAGGCTTCCATAATAAACAAAAGTAATAATATGAGTATGTTGCTTCAGGGATTACGAGTGAAGTAGAAAGGGGGACAAGTACTTGTAATAAAGACAGAGAGAATATGCTTTAAGGGCCGTGAAAATAAAGGGAGGCTCGGAAACAGAAGGAACGTTTGATATTAGACGGTGCCATACGTCAGTGTGTAATCTTATTAGTACAAGTTTTAACTTAATTCCTTCAACACTGTCCCCAAACACACTCGGCTCCTTTATGAAGTGTAAGTATGTGCACAAGGGTATTGAAAGCTTTATGAAGTACTGAGGGAAAAAGAAAACTTCATTAATAAACCACTGTGGCTTGGGAACAAAACGGTAATCACCTACACGAAGCATTTACTTCAGCATCTTAAGGCATTATACATAAGATGTTTTACGTGGCCAAAAGCAGTGTCATATTTTACCGTGTATTTCTTTAAAATTGCTCCACAACGATCTAATTATTGTATTGAGCCAATCCACCAGGTGTCAAATTAACACCGTTCAATATTTCTCAACTGATTTTTTTCCATCCTAAAATAGCTGAATCAGTCAAGATAAACAAAAAAGAGCGGGATGTACAGGGAGGCGGAAGAAAATTCCTCAACGGACACCTTGTTGTTTACTTTTAAACCCCCAAAAATCTCGTATTGTTGTTTCTGCTTATTTGAAACAACAGCACGTACAAAAGAGGGGCATTGAGATAAAAAAAAAAGTATATATATAGCTATATGCATCTACTCCCTTTTATTATACGTGTATATGTATGTATATGGAGCTCCAAAATGTTAAGCTCTCCAGTTGAAGAAAGCAGGAAAAGTTGAGGGAGGAAGGAAGAGGAGAGTGTGGAAATAAGTGTTTGAAGAGGAGAGAAGACACAAAAAGCTAACATCAGGTTAAAAAGTGTTTACTTGGTTGAAATGAGAAATGGAGTGTGATTGAAAGTTTTGCTTTGCCCATGGACATACGCATTTTCACGCACACTTACGTGCATATACGTGTATTTGTTTGTATGTACAAGCATATTACCAGGTCGTACATATGTACATAGGTGTAAGGACCTGGACGTAGATTGTAATATTTTTGAAAAAGAAAAATAACATACCTTTTTTCCTACTCCCTGACGTTCGAAGAACTCCTTTCTGCAGAGAGAGAGAGAGAGAGAGGGAAGAGGATGAGAGAGTGCGAGAGAGACAGGGAAAGAGGAAGACCACTAATCAATCAGAAGTGACGCAGTGGCTGTAGAAAATTATTATTTTCATCCAATAAGAGGTTGTTAAGAGAATGAGGACAGGTGAAATTATTAAAACCATGGGTGCTAACAACCATTCCTGACCACAGGATATGGTTCATTTTGGTGATAAATGTGTTTTAGAAGACCATGTCTTTCGACTTGAGGCAAAGATTTATTTTACTCACCTCCCGCTCCTCTCCTTGATTTGATAAATAATTGATAGTTCCCAGAAACGTACCAACACACAAAAGACAGGAAAAAATACCTTTTCTTTATATACACACACAACTATTGTCTTTTCTTTCATTCCACATCTTCTTTGGAATAGCATAAACTCTGTACCCGCATCCAAGCTGGTAGTAGTCAAGTCCCTGTAGGAAACGTAAGGGAAAGCTCAAAGTGTGAAAATTGTCTAAACTTGTTGATTGAAATGTTGGTTGAACAAACCTTTTGAGGAAAGGCTAAGGAACGTATTTTCTTTACTATTTTTCACTCACCCAAAAAAAAACCTATTTAGCCGTTATAAGTAACCTTCCACAGACTTTCCTAGCAGTTGATCTATACGTATACGCATGTATGTATATGTATGGATGTAGTTAGTCTGTCGGAAACCCACACCTTTTTTCGTGAGGTAAAGCGTTGGGAAGGTGGGAAGAGTACAAGAGGAAAAAGCACCGAAGTATGTAGAATGGGTCACCATTCTCAAAATCTCACTCTCCGCCTTATACTACATGGCCATAGTGGTACGGGTCGGGTATCATGCCTTGAGCTCCCTAATGAGGAAGATACTCATAATGTGGTCATTATTGTCAATCTCATTACTATAGACTGTTGATTTACACACGGTTTGTCGATTTTCTCAAAGCCGGGCGATTGTAAGCAATTTTTAGCTCTCCACCACCAATAAATTCCCCAGGAAGGTCCTCGGCATACTATTATGGTTATTACTATTACCACCACTCCTAATCTTGCCACAGTTGGTCTCTATAGAGGGTTGAACACATTTTTGAGAAGCGCTCCGTCCAGAATACAAAGGAATATCCTCTACTTTTCACGTGATTATTCCAGAAAAAAAGTTGGTCATATTAGCATCGTACTTTTTAAAATGGACAAAGAGAGAGAGAGAGAGAGAGGGAGAGAGAGAAACCGCGCGGCCAAGAGGAACAGCAGGGAAGAAAAAGGACTCAGAAAGAAGGGACATTGTTTTACAATAAATATTACTCAGATGCGGTGAAAAGAAAGTGCGGTATTTCCTACCAATGATCGCATGTCACGATAAGAAGATGAAGAATACAATTTTTACTTCGGGTTGTGGTTCCGTAATACAAATTTTTTTGAGTAATAAAGAAAAAATAGAGATGGTGAAAAAGAATGTAAGTGGCCCGGAGGGAATGTACTTTTATTTAGTGCCACGTTGCTATAACAATAAAATGTGGGAGAAAGATTACAAATGTATAATTCAGTAAAAAAAAAAGTAAAATTAAGTTCTACAGTTTAAAAAAAATTGAATGTTTTCACTTCCTCATACATTATTGTGGTTGTCCTCCGAGGGTTTTAACATATTTCTTACAAAAGCCATTTATTCTATCCTCTCCTCTTTTTGTCTTGTCTCAACGGAGAGAGACAGGTGGGGACACGGCAGACAGAGGAAAAAGGAAAGAAAGCGAAGGACGAGCGGAGAGCATGAGAAAAAAAAATAGCTGGAGAATACCAGATGATAGAAAGGGGTGAGGGGTTGGGAGGTCGTAAAAGAGACCTAAAGAGGATCCATAAATTAAAAAGTCCGGGACTGTGTGACTCAATTGGAAGTGCGTATAAACTGAATATTTATTTTTATACATATTTTCTTCTTTCAAAATGTCAAGTAGGTAGATACATTTCTCTGGGCCTGCAGGAATAATTTTAAAAGGTATACTTATTCAATGTTCCAAGGTTTGGAGGTTGTAATGCAAGTACTGCTTCATACAATGTCGGCCTGGATCTTTTATTAAGGATAAAAATACAATTAATACTAATAGAAAAAGCAATGGCTTCAGAAAAATGTTCCAGCAAATTATTGTTGGGTGTTCCGAAAAAAAATCCGAAGAGGTATGTAAAACGTCAGGGTTTGAACCCCGTCAGTTTAGATTAAAAATAACCCATAGGTATGCATATACTTATTAGCTGTGGTGAAAGGAAAAAAAATCCTTACTGTAAATCCATAGTGATAGGCTGTCACATTGGAATTCTGCCTTTTCAAAGAATTACTCACATTTTTATGTGCGGTTGGGGAATGTTCTTCACCTCATCTGCATTACGCTTTGAGACTTGTGAAAGTCCAATGGAGGGCATGATGAGGTAAGATGTGACCGTATACTTACATGTGTACGGTATGCATACGTACGAAGAAAGGTAAGAGATGACCAAGAAGACTCAAGAATGTTATTAAATGTGTATATACAGCTACGGAAAGCTGGTGAGTGAGAGACAGAAAAGGCTATGACAATGCTATTGGATGGCCTTCGAAATAACACCAGGGGTTCTGCGTAAATGTCGTTAGAGTACAATGTATATATGACACTTATGACAGTGAAAGATTAAGGTGCACCTTCCACCTGTTCCCTCGCATTTCCCTCCATCTTCATCATCATCTTTCTCTCCATCTCCTTTACACACACATGGTCGTAAATGTAGCCTGCTGGACCCTACGAGGGAATTTTTAACAACAATAAGGCAGCGTATTGTTGCTATTATTAACCACGAAAAAGGCGCACAAACACATTCTCGAATTTTTGAGTTTCTTCTCTGGATCCTCATTTCAGATTAAAGGGTACGTTATGTGTAAATCTGACAATATTATTACATTTTTTTTTACTAGTTCACACTCTTGTGAGGAAAGATTGGGGGATGTGGCTACGGATTGGAAACACCAACAACAATAATTTCCAGTCATTCGTCACCATTATTAGTGGAACATTATTTTGCCCCTTTCACCTGATACTGTCTAGAATCTGGGGTAATAATAATAGCACTGCTCGACTTCCTTAATCACTTTTTACTGCATGTACATATGGTAGTAAGTACGCTGTGTGCATAATGACTTTAAAATGGATTTTCTGTCAAATTACGTAAGAAAGATAAAACAGCAGGATTACATTGGATACCACCCGTTTTTGTTGAAAAAGAGGAGAAAAAGTTATTGCTCCTTTGAAAAACTCATGAGAGGACAAAGAAAGCGAGCTAGAGAGCAACAGGTAGTTGGAGAGAGCACACACATGTACACATGTACATATGTATATGTGGTGGAACATGAGAAAAATTGTAATCCCGAACCTTTTTCCCGGTGGTGGTAGTGGTGCATATTAATAATTTAGACAAATGTTATTGTGATTACATTTTTTTTTACTCCAAGCTGAATTTATACCAAAGTGGGAAAGCAGACAAAACGACGAAATAAGTGGAAAGAGAAGAAAGTAAGCAGAGACAAAGGGATAAAGTGGGGAATGGTAGTGATTTAGTACCTGGGGTAAAGTGTACTATTACGTTTTCCCAGATATATAAAATAGTCTCAAGCCACAGGGATAATTAGTGCAATGCTAATGCATAAATAATTGTGTATCACCGAGGAAAAATTCTCGAGAAAAAGAAGGAGCAATAATACCATTTTCTCTCTTTCTCTCGCTCTTTCACGTTTTACGTAATTAAGGCTCTCCGTACTTACCTATTCGAGGTATAGTATTATGGTGCCTTTAAGTACATGGAGGGGGAGTCGTGCTCCTTGTTAACGAAGAAAAGGAGACAGGAAGGATGCAACTCTGGATGGTCTTCAGGGTAAAGAATAAGGGATGGATGGCTGAATAGATAAATGCTTGCGTACCCTCGCATACACGTTCAACCTGGCTTGTATGGCGTACCAGTGTACTAGGAGTAACAATAGAAAAATGTTAGCAGCAATAATAAGCTGTGGGTGAAATCACAGTTACAAGAATTCTAGATGGGCTGTCATAAAGGTGTACATCCTTACACTATACACATGTGTATTTTCATGAGGAAGAGGCTCAAGTGCATATGGGATGTGTAAAAGAGGTTGTAAAAAGAAATGATTGGGGGGGGGGGCGAGGGCTGAGGGAAGAAGGAAAAATCTCTTTTTTTCTTCTGGGACTTTTGATTGAAGCTTAAAGGGAAATATTGTATGCATGACAGGAAAAGCAAATAATAAAAAAATGGGAGGGTGAGGAAGAGAGAGGTGGAAGGAGGAAAAGAAGAGATGGGCAACACGTTTTCTCTCTTTGGATAACTCTTCTCTCTCTCTCTCTCTTTCCACTGTAACTTGGAGATCATTTGACCCCGTAAAAAAACCTGTGGATGTGTATGTACGTATACAGTTAGAGATGAGAGGGAAAACTTGGATTTTTCCCTCCCATTCTGTTTCTTTTCTTTTCCCTCCTCCCAGAGTCCGCGCCCTGCTGACTCTTTTTTCATGAACAATATTTTCTCCAGTTTGACGGGAAACCATTAGTTTTAGGGAAAATACGAGGGTGGTTTATTTGGTCAATAGGATTTATCTGTCTTGGTAACTTTTGTGGACAGTGGACGAATAGTTTGGAGACAATACGTGCTCCCTGTGGAGTTTATGTTCACGATTAAGCACGGGCATTTATCCTATTCTCTCCATAAATACTGCCACTTACACTGCACAAGGTACAATATGTCTCCTCGGGAGAGGGAGAGATGCTGAGGGACACACTTTTGTCCTCTTTCCTCCTCAGCAACATTCTAAAGGAGGAGACAGAGAAAAAAACACACGGGGAGAGTTTGTCTTTTCCAACATTTTTTTCACCCTTGTGTGGAGAGAAACAATCCTATTGTTACAAGCTTATGGTACAAATAATGAAAAACAAAGATTCTTCAGATTATGTCACATGCTTTTTTTCGTCTGGTGTCAGGATTTCCCCCCCCCCACCTTTCCGTCTCTCCTTTCCCTCCCTCTGCCGTTGTAGATGTTGGCGCGTCCTGTCATAAAGCTCAGGTGTCTCTCCTCGTCTGGACGTGTTTTAGCGTGGAAATTTGCACGGCGCGCATTTTCTTCCTGGTGTCAGCAGTGTCGTCATGTCTCACAGGGAGTAAAAGAGCCTCTCAAGATTATCAAGTAGGAAGATTCCCTTGTGTGTATGTAGTATTAATGATTAAATACACAATTCTTTCTCTTAGGCTCCTTCCTTCTTCAATTGTGTATGCGTCCCTCCACTAACTTACTACCTGTCCTCTCTCTCACTTCTCTTCACTCATCCTCAAAAATTTGAAGTGTACAAGAGAACATATAAATATATATCTGTGTATGCACGGATGTACTAGCTAACCAACAGTGGCAGAAGCATAGGAGATGACGGGGGGGGGAAAGTGGAAACTTGAGAATGTATGGATATTTAGGAGTGTGTGAGAACAAGAACGAGTAAGGAATTGGTCAGCTTAATGGTTTCTTCGTGATTTGTGTCAAATGCATGAAGTTTGCTGGTAATAAATCTTGATCATGATAACATGAAGTTAGTCAGCTGATTAGTATGGATGAGGTGAGATGTGAGTGGAAGTGAATCTTTGATTCAAATGACCACAAATCTCCTCTTATCTTTGTCCTTTTCGTACCTTTCTCTATCCTTTTGCACACCATCGATTCACCTTTGCCTAGTCAATTGTGACTACGAATCTCGTCTCTCCTTCCCTAGTTCTCTCTTTGCGGAGATTTCAATCAGAAATCGATCAGAAAAATCGTATTAGTGAACCATTCAACTGATGTTTATAAGCCCTTCTTCCTCGCCCTTGATCCGATTCATCTGATATGTTGAATATAATATGTGCTTCGCTAGTTTAATTGCAATCACACATTGAGTGCATCCATAGGCCTAACATCTTTCTTCGCCAACATTTTACTCTCAGCAATTCCACATGCGCAGGACGGCCTTACAGATACAGTTATACAATACTGACTTTATTTTCAAATTATTGGAATCTCTGTACATATATTTATATTTCTTTGAGTTATAGAGAAGTTAATATACACGCCGGATGTGATGTAAGCAGAAATTGTTGAAAAGAAAGGAACACATAAAAACGTACGGGGAAAAGAGACAAGGTGAGAAAGAGGGACATAATAGGAGAAATGTAAGTAGGGGAAAGCTGTAAAAAAGCTGACAAAGAAGCACAGAGCAAAGATAAAAGGAGATAAAAGAGTAGCGGGAGAGAAGAGGAAGGAAAAATTGATATGAACTATTGCATGCAATAGATCAGGCGATCGAACAGTTCCCTTTCGCTTCCAGTACATTTGTGTGAGCGTGAGGAAGGACTACTATTGTGAGTATACTTACAAGCGCAATAATAATAATAAATGAACCGTCCAAAATGCAAAAGACCCTCGGAAAATGCGCTTATTATGCGTGTAATAAAAAGTCAATCAGCTATACGTCAAGTGACTTGTACAATGGGTTATCCATCCGTCAGCCCATACAACTTTGTTGACTCTCTTGAGCTGTCACACTTGTTTTCTTAAACAAGGAGATTGAGCTCTATGGGTTCGGCTGAGACTTCTTCGTACACACCATAAGCTCTCTCAATCTGCTCGTCATTATAGGAATGTCTTCGCACAGGTATACTTACCAACACGCATTCATGTATCTATGTATGCACATGAAGACCTGAGCTATCAGTTTGAATGGTTGTAGTTGTACTTGTGATATGTGTAATTTATGCCAATTACCAAATTGTCAATTGCACTGAAACTAATTCAATTTTCCTATTCCGCCGGCCACATCACAGACAGTGCCAGTTATTATTATTGTGGTATGGTTTAAGCACAAAAAAGGAGTATAATTGGAAACTGTACATGTACATACATGTGTAATAGTTCCCATCATCCATCCTCACATCACAGGGCGAAGGGGAAAGAATGTGAAGAATGCAGTAAAAAACTCTACGTTTGGCAAACTACGCGTATGTACAGTTTTCAGTTGTTTCAACGTAATATTTTACCTTCGTCCCTCTTCCTCGTTGTCACCAATGCTTTCACAGAGACTAAAAAGGCAGGTAAACAGACACACCCGTGACTGATGGGCATGATGCTTAGACAAGAAGTAATAGGAAACTTTTACATAGGATGGTAAATATTATTTGCAAACAACACATTAGTTGTCCCGTATGCGAGTGTGAATTATTTCTGTAAAATTATGAAATCATTTTACATGTGTCAAAGCTCTACAGGATAATCCTTTCCTGCTTTTTCAACTTCTTGTTAATTCCTTATAGTAAGTATTAGTGTACCACCTTGCTCTAAGTTCGTCTCCAGCATCGGAATAGTTATGTTTTGCCTTTGCAAGAGTGAATCAACCTTGTTACAGGAATTTCACGCAATGTAGCCATATAGTCGAAGTTTTTTTTAAAATTTCCGACGCAATTTTTACCGATTTGACCAATAGGATTGTTCAACTTAATATCTACATTAATTTAGACAGGGGCCAGCAGCTGTAACAAACCTGATGATTCAGTAATGACAGTAAACAAATAAGAAGGGAAAGGAAGTACGTAGAAGGAAAGGAATGAGAATTCTACAGTATTAATAGTTTGCTTACAATTAACGTAACAAAAGTACATATTTGTATGTACAACCAAGAACAGTAAATTTTGCTCCAGTAATCGCTCTTTTTGTCATTAAACTGAAGAAAGGATGAATGAATGGAATTAAACGACATTGACCAGACATTTTAAACTTGTGTGCAGCTTCAAATGATTAAAATAATGTGTGTGTAACTATATTTACACGCATATATTTTAAGGACATAAGATCTCACAACAGTTTCATTCTTGCGCTTACTGGCGGCGTGTATTTTGTGCAAGCACACTTAATAATAATCACTTGCAGGTGTGCTAGGAGTCGTTAGTGAGTTACCCTCGTAGGATCGAATGGTTCAAAAGGAAGTCTTCTCTATATATTTCTCTCATTGTCTCCTTGTTCTCTTCTCTCCTCAGACTTTCTTTTTTAGCTTCTACACTGCGTATGTACGTATTTTGTATAAATTATATCTACATATGTTTTCTTCCCAGATGAAATGGAAGATGATTTCATGATTCATGATTCGGTTCAAGTGAAATGATACTTGACCGAATGACGTTGAAGTATGAAGAAAACAGGTGGTTGGAATAACATTTGGAAGTTTCAAAGTCACTGAATACTCCATGTAAGAAGCCTTCGTCAATATTTTTTTTCAACAGCTGATGTAGGGTAAGTTTTGTAAGGTTCGAAGAGATCCTTTTATCAAGGTGGAGGATGAAGCAGTGAAAATAGTTTTTCCCCAAAGAATTTCCATTCGACGCTAAAAATATGTCGAAGGCGTAAATGGTATGGGCTGTTGCATGGGAAAGGAGTTTGGTGTGTCCAAATGAGGAGTACAGACGGAATTCCTCTTCGCTTTCCATGTAGAATGAATAAGCTCTCAGAGACCATCATTGTCGTGGTTCATAACTCAAACCAGCCAACCGTTGTTTTCATACATTTATTTACGCAATGGTAATAATCAGAATATATACAATATATTTTATTGTTGTTTTCCCTCCCCCTCATGAAAAGACAAAGTGGACAGACCGTGTGTTTTCTTCCACTACCCCTACGGCGCTCGTAAGTATTTCAAATAACAAAAAGAGGAGAGACATAATTCTCATATACAACCCGGAGTGTGTTCCCTCGTGGTTACTTGTACAAGAGAGAAGAAAAAGGGAGAAGGGGAAAAGCACTTTTTCAGCCCACAACAACAAACAATGTCTTTTTACATGCATAAAACACAATTCGTCCGTTTGAAGTGTGGGATTTCGAGACTGTAGATTAACATCAGATTTCCCCCCCCTCACCCGCTCCTCCATCTTCCTCTTGTATTCTCGCTCCTCTCATCTTGTTATTTTAATATGTACCCAGATGCCTTTGAAGGAGAAATAATTGTTGTCAACCAGTTGGACATGGGATGAGCTGCCCTTCCTTAATTTACAAAGCACAATGAGCCACGACGAAGACACAGCCATAGGAGTCTCAAGACTTGTGGTGGAAGAGACGACGGTCAACAACAACCACCAGCACCAAAGCCATCACCACTACCATAACAACAACAATGGCAGCAATCCAGTGACAGTCACCAGCAGAGATGTGGAGACTGGACCAACGGCTAATAATAATAATAATAATGGTGGCAGCGGAGGAACATTCAACGAGAGTCATACGTCCTCCACCCTGTTTAAACAACGGAACCAAATTCGATTTCATCATTTAGCTGCCGCTACCGGGCTTATTGTCACGTACTTCATTGAAACTATCGTTCAGGTATGTGCATACACTTAAGTACATACACTGTCCTCTCTACCCTTAAAAAATGTAAAAGTCAAGCGTAATAATAACAATGGAGTGAAAATCTGTTTTTTTTTATATTAATTATTCCTCCCTCAGAATTTATGTAAGTGATTATCTCCTTCGTAACTACTACGTTCACAGACATACGTAAACAAGTATCCGGGACGGAATCTCTCACATAATAATTACTCCCCTTAATTTTCATCCAGAATAATTTTTTCAACCCATGTTTCACCCAGAACATTTTTGAGCCACAGAAGAGAAAAGGTTCCTGATGAAAATTAAGATAACCATGATCTACTTTCAGGGTCTCCATTCACAAACAAAAACGAAGCTATTTGACTTTACGCAAATGTTCCTTTTTTTACCGTTCCAATTACCGTCCTTCCACAGTTAACGCATATTTCTCCCGTTCGAGAGTGATAAAGAACAAGGCTAGATCCGTAATTTGATAACGAGGGAGAAGCTTCGGAGTTTCTTCTGTATAAAAATGCACGTTCCAGTAATTTGTATGTGTAAATGCATTGACCGAATACGTGTATACGCTTGGTCATGAATGCAGGATATAATTTTTTTTTTTTTTTTTACTGTCATTGAGTCGCCTTAAAATTGTTAGGCGTACCAGAAAGAGACGAACAATTTCTGATTAGATATAACTTCCAAGGAAAGACATATTGTTTTCAGAAGGCTCATTATTTTACCAAATTATTAGGAAAATTAATTAGCTAATCCGTATGGCAAGTTAGTCTGACATAAATCCGTTTCAAATTCTGAAAATAAAATCAGAGACAAAATAGTCCTAGAGAATGAAAAAAGCTCCCAAAATTAGTTGATTTAATCAAGTTTGTTTTGGAACATACAGATTTTTCTCATTGTTCATTGCTGCCGACCCTTTATCATTGTTACCGTGACTTCGTGGGATTGGTCTTGGTTCCTTGCCGTAAGTTTCCTGGTTACGTCCTGCGCCGTAACAATTGTCAGCATCGTCTGGGTGTGCCGAGGACTGGACTTCGCTGGTCGACTTTGTGGTCGTCTTCTCTGCTACGTTATGCACTCCCTCCTGCTAGGTAAATTGCTTCCCTCAGTTCAGATGTATTTTTAATTAACTTTCTCCATACATACACACGCATGTTCAGAAGGTAGGCAAAGTCTTAGAAGCATTTGATGTGGCACATTCACAACAATATATATGCATTATATACCTATAGAAAATGAAAATCATGATGCTAATTCTTGAATGAAATGTCTCAGCAGCGGAACTCGAATTAATACCAATTGTCCCCAGCTTTTCTGCTTCGAGTTAACTGTGTACAAAAGGCATAGAATGTCTTGCCATATACGGACATGAAATACTTTTCTTATGGAAATGTGATAAGTGAGGAAAAAGGATTAATTATCCCCGTGAAAAGATAAGTTCCTCCGCCGTTGTGGGGATTGATGCCTGCCTCGTGAAAGATGTATTTGTTCTCACTTTTAAGTTTTAGCCAAATGGCGATGATTGTAGCACAATCAAATGTGGAAGTATCCTATGGTACACATGCATAGGTAGATTCATTGTGGCGCTTGGGACCAGTGAAATACGAATACGTATACCTGCGTACAACGTGCGAGAGTCTCTGGTTGGAATAATTTACAAGATTAAAAATATCCATATTTAGCTCTCTTAATTACCCTCTCATCCAGGGAATGTTAGATCGGACAAGCAAATCTACATAATACATGCTATAAGATTCCAATGTATCTGCACTATCGGTGCAATTATGTCTCTTTAAATTGATTCGCAAAAAGGTAGGAAACATCTTCTGTGTGAAAGAGTGTGAAGTTCAGAGTTGTCTATTTGTACGTAGTAAAGGATGCCCAAATACCTTTCACCCCTACGATGGAACAGAAGCCACAAATGTGGATGAGATGATAAACACGTTTTATATCAAATTTTCATACGAATTGAGTGAAAAAATAAAATAAATAGGAGAAATTTGACCAACTTATGGCCGTTTTTATGAGTCAAATCAAATTTTTTGACAAAAAATAACCAAATTATTTGTCCTTACTGGCTTAGCATGTACTGACGGGATAAAAGGTACGTTGGCATCCTTTTCGCATTTCAATAGGAAGAACAACGAGGAAGGCCGAGGGCTATGCCCTCGCCTACCTGCAATGGAGCTTTAATGATTGTAATGATGACTTTCAGTATCATCATGACAATTTCTTGAAGCCAAAAAATTCCACTCTAATGCAATTTTCCAAGAGCTTGTTAATTCTTCATAATATTGTTCATACGCGTATTATACATGTACACCAAAACATACCAGTACTTAACTACACTTGAGGAAAGGAACTAAGGAACCTTCAAAAAAATCCGGGACATTTCAGCTGCCAGGTGGCAACGCATATGTGTATATTCCTAATAAGTAGGATGATGTGACTACGAATTGTGCTCATTTGTAGTTACGGAAACAAAGTGCAAGTCAGCATAATAAGTGTGATATAGCATGTGTAAAAACTCTCTGAATCCTTTTGTGTCAATAATACCTACTGTAATTTACGCATGAGTGAGCTAGCTAGACATATCTGCATAAATATGAAAAGCTTGTTTCGGTCCCCTTAAGGACGGCTGAGAAAAATCAAATAAAAAATGTTGGAACTTACGATGTTCTGAGGTCAAGCACGAGGAGATTAATAATAAAAATATTTTTAATAAATTATTACACTTTACCAGGGTGCACACTGCACACACTTACTTAAAAAAAAGTTTAAATGCACCCGTGGAAAAACTAAAACCAAAATACTGTTAGAACTTACGATTGGGGAAGTGGTCCTGCAATCGCTTGGTGTCAAGATTCGTTGACATGTTATAGTCATGTACACGTTGGCTTGTCAGGTGAAGGAGGAGGGCAATTAATTACAATTTAAGTGTACACACAATGCTTATTTTATGCGTAAAGTTTGCGAGACTTGAAGATTTTGAGTGTGAACGAACATATCTGATAAACTTTTCTTGTGTATTTTACTGAAAAACTACACATGAAACACAAAAGGTGTGGGAAACTTAGCCTAATATGGCACACGGGAAAGCTTTGCTGGCAGAACATGTTTTGTAAATATTCTGAGGGGCGATTTAATTTTAATTGAATTAATTTCAAATATTTTTAAAGCAGCACTCGCAGGATAAGCAGATTCTGTTAATGTTTGTTAGTAAATGACTCCTGAATTACCAGTTTTCTACCGTATATAAATACATTTGTCATCCTAACTTTCCAACAGATTTTGGTTATTTTTTGTAACGTTAATTTTGCCTATCGATTGCAACGACGTACGGAAACAAAGGAAATTGACAAGTTTGTTTTTTATGCAGGATTATTATGGCGTTTCCTCAAATTGGCATTCGTCTACGATCGTGCGGATGTGCAAGAATTTGTGGCCTTGAGGGTCTTCCAGGCGTACTTTCAATCCCTACCACTGACTGCCATTCATATGGCGTGGCTCATCAATTCTCAGGAGGTAAGTTTCTTCACACTTGCTCAAATGGCATTGGGTCCAGCATAAAACCCAAATAAAATTACATGAACTTGAAAATGTCTGAAATGAAATGTGTTACGATTTGGCCTTTTAAATGCACCTCTGAGCTACTGTGAACTGGTAAATCACACGATGGGCCCCAAGCAGCTCCTTCACTAGCGTGTGAAATGTACAGAGGAAGCACGTGTATACTTTTGTAGGGTATGATTTATGCGTACAGTGAAGAATTGAAAGATTTCAAAGGAGTAATAAGAGAAAGCATTTACAGCTAACTTGTTTTGACGGGCGCGTCACCGGTTTTGTATTGTCGTACATATGCATCCACGTCGTTCCTGTGCAAATGAGAAGGAACATTGTTGGGGGCTCAGAGCAGACAGTTGTAGTCAAAGGTGCACACACACTAGTACATAATGTACGTCAAAAATTGTTTACACAACGGTTGATCCTGAAAAGGATAAACCTTAAAAGGCCTTTTTTTTACTCTGTGTTAGGGTTGTGAAAGAAAACAATTGAATGTAATAAATACTGTGAAGTCTTTTATGGTATGAACGGTCAAAAAAATAAAAATAATGTACACATAAATTATTCATATTTACATCGCAGTACTGTACTTACATTGGAGATGCCTGTAACTTTTGCACTTGACAATTTCTCTTTGTTTTCTCTGTCCTCCTCACAAACATAGAACTGGTCAAGCCTGGCTTTCGGGATAGTCCTAGTGGAGTTCCTGAGTGTTGTGACAGCTCTCGTCTTGTCGTCGTACATTAAGTCAGATGACCCACGAAGTAAATCAAATAAGGGGGAAGTGATGGAACACATTGTGAAAAATTTGCACTGCTCCTCCCCACAAGGGGGGAGAGGGGAAATGAGGATTCACTCGGAATGGCTTCAATTACTCGAGAAGCAATTAATGATTTTGAGCCGGGCCCTCCTCCTCTGCTCCCGGCTCTTCGTCGTGGGGATCATCATCTTTCACCTGAAATACTGGACATGTCTCTTCATCTTCCTCCACTTTATGCTCTCTTTCTCCTGGATCAGTTTAAGTGTGAATAGTAGCAGTACTAGCGGTAAGGGTGGGAGCAGCGGGAATAATAATAACTCCTCCTCCAGTCGGAACTCTCTCCTTGAGGAGATGGAGGAAGGGAGTGTGACCAGGGGCAAGGGCTTTGTCACACTTGTCACGGAATGCTCTTACATCTTGTTTTGGGACGTCACGTCCCTCCCATCCAGCAGTGCCATCAATCTCTGGACTTGGATCCTTCCCGTCCTTCTAGTTCTCCTCGAGAATGCGACCATCGTCGTATTCCATTGGCACAAGCAGGAGGATCGCGTAGTGACCATCATCAGTGGGACATGTCTCCTCTTGGGATGGCTCTTGTTCTCCCTGCTCAATTTCATTAAGTCATACGTTGAAGTGGCCAAGTGCTGTGCTCCTCCTCATCCGGCCGCCATGGCTGCTGCCCTTGCTGTCGTTCCTTCTGTTCCTCATGACAAAGAGGTCAAGACTGCTATGACGAAGAACGCCGGTCATCCAATGCCCACATTTGGAGCTGATGATCCTCCAACGCTGATCATCAAAACCGTCCCCGAAACGGTTGATAGAGGCGGTGGTGGGATTGCCACGAAACATCATTTTGATGTGGAGAAGGCCCTCCATCACAGGATTCAGTCGGACAGCTTAAAATGGACTAGCAACAGTAAGAAAATCCCAGCGTCTTGGGATTTGAATACATACCCCACGGCCTTGCCCAACAATTACCACAATATCAATGAAAAACTCCTGACCACAGTTACCAAAGCCGACACCTTTGACATTGAGGTTGGTAATCCTTTTTTTTTTTACTTCTCCTGCAGCATAAAAATTCATAGAAAATAGATTTAAGAAGAAAACACAAAGGCTGCGCTGAAAAATTTACGTTTTCCATATTTCCGGAATTTCCTATAACTATCCTACAACATAGTAGGAATTCCAGAAATCTGCAAAGTCTGTGAGTTTTTCAACTCACCCAAAATATAATTTATATTATTACATTCGTCTAAATGTATGCCCGTACATAAATACTAATCTCGTCAAATCTCTGACCAACCCTTTCTGGAACAATCCCGTAATGTACATTATTATATATTCCTGTAAAATATGTATATGCATATTTAAGGATAAAGTAGGTACATCCAATGCTCTGTGTAGACACTGCAAAGCCTTTGACCTTTGAGGAAAGAATGTTGACGGTCAGAATACTGCCAGTCACAATAAATAACATCCTCCCTTCCAGCACATTTCCCTTTCTCCAACAAGAATTATGGATGCTTCAAAGCCTTCCCCATAAACAAGAAGGAAGACATACATAAGAGTATAGTAGTGTGACCGCACATACATAATGCTAGTAACAATTGAAGAAATTCCTCAAAAAAATTATATATTTCCCCGTTCCAAATTTCATATAACCCCATTTACAGAATAAACGAAAGATACACTCATTGTTGCACTCACACAGCGTGCATAATGGCACGTGTGAGCTTTGGGAGTGGCACGATCTCCGTCTCTCTTTTTACCTTTCTCTTCAAGTACATACTTTCCACCTTTCCAAAAAAGACTGGCTACAAGGCAAGGAGAGACGGAGATGAACAAGCGACAGTTAAAGACATTTGCAGAGCCGCAGAGCGTATAAAAGCATGTAAAGAAAAAACAGACCGGACGGGGGAGATGGAAAGACCTGAAGATGACAAGGCGCATTATGACATAGAAAAAGGAATAAAAAAGTGATGAAGGTGTTTTGGTGGCATATTATAGACAAAGTAATTTAAAATAAGAATTTATCTATTCACAGGTGGGCAGAAATAGGAGGAAAGTCAAGACGGACTCACCCCAGGCTGTAAGGCATAGGGCATCTCCGCCCGAAGGCACTCAGAGTAACTCCGTAAATCCATCACGGACTTCCCTCGTGGCATCCACCGCCTGGGTCCCAGACACGTGCTGCAACGACTCCAACGGATCCTCCAATTCTCGCAATACAAACACAATTCGTGATACACCGGGAAGCCATGACCCTGATCTAGACAATGACACGGATGTAGACAATCCCAACTTTGTGTTCTACTTTCCAACGGATACCTCCGGCCAACAATCTGTGACCTCTGCCCGCTTTCAAAAATGCAACGATCGTTCCTCCACCAGTAACGCGCCCCCACAGAATGTGCTCTTTCAGACGCCAGGACAATACCATTACCATCATCACCATCACCACAATCACCAGCACCAACACCCCGAGGATAGTAATAGGATGTTGTGGAGAAAGCCTAAGAAGAAATCCCTGTGCTCCAGCAGTGCGTCCTCGTTCCGGAATGGTGTCCGAAGGTACAGAACATCCACCCCCATCGAAATCAAGAAAGCAGCCAGAATACCAGTGAATGCTCCCAATCAAGGGGCATTGCGAGATGCGAGGACACCGAATGCTGCGGGATCATCCTCGGCCTGCTTCTGTCATGGAGAGAATAAATCATTGTCTGGTCAATATGTAGGGGGAGATTCTTCCTGTAACAAGATTTCCGAGGTTGCTCAAGAATACGAGAAATTAATAGAGGACTCATACGGGATTTTGATATGTGAGGATGAGTCCACCACACCTCACGGGATGTGTCTTCCGATTTATGGAAGCGACGGTAGTTGTAATAATAATCCTAAGAATGAGGTGAACTTGCAAGTACCAGCCAATACTCATGGGAACAATAGTATTTCTCACCTTGTACAAGGTCGGAATAGGAGTAACAGTGGTAGTCGGAGTAACAAGAAGCTTAAAGTACTTTGTGCCAAGTGTTTACAAAACCATGATCCCCTCCTCACAAATTGTCTTGAGACTGATGCTCATTCCCTGAGCAAGGATGAGAGAAGTAAAATACTATTAGCCTTAGGTGAGTCAACCACATTGTCGGATTATGTAAAAGGTAGAATTAAATTAAAGAAAACCTTCTCCCCACCCATCCCCCCAATCATCTTCCCCACGGCATCCAACTCCATGGATGAGGACGACCCCGATGACGGTGTGATAGTGGAGGATGATGATGAGGAGGAGGAGGAGAATGAGGAGCCCCTCGCCTCTGACACCACTGACTATCCCTCGGAGACGGAGATGACGTACACCCTGGAAGGGGACGATCAACTCTCCGTCTCCACCAACTTGTCAACAGCCACCTACACGACCTGGCCTCATCCATCACAGCCGAACAACTTGTCCATGTGGACGACATCCACCATGATGCCCCAGAGTCGATTCCCCAAGGAATTCACCAGTCTCGAGTACGTTCGCACTTGGCTCCTCACCAGCCAGGCCCGACTCCGACAGCAGTACAGTCAGCATGAGGTGTATAAAGGTCGAGTTGCTAAAAATGTCTACCGATCCAACACCGTGGCAACTCCCAATAGGAAAGTTCGATTTGTTGGTGCTGTAACCAAAGATGCTTGCGTTCGCTCTGCGAGCCGAGGTGGAGTCACGTCTGGTGGATTCTCCAGTAAGCGACGTCAGCCGGAGGGTTCTAGTATGGATCCTTTGCAATTGTATCATGTCAAATCTTCACATCGTCCTCTGTCCACGTCTCTATCTTTGCAGCCACCTCCGAAGCAAAAACAACACCCATTGTTACCTCAGAGTGTCATGCCACACCATAAGGCTCTCCGTACTCATACTAGTTGTCGCAGTAGAAGTCATGGAATTCCTATGGAACCGTCTGATGTATTTTACAAGGATGTTGAAATTATTTTGTGAAAAAAATTGAATTTTTGTACATTTATATTGTTAATTAATTAGTATTTTCAGATATTATTTCCCATATACAATAATTAAATTTTTGCCTTTCAAGTATTTAAATAATTCTTAGGTTCTAAATCCCGGTAATTGTGTTTAGATTCGTACACTGTATTTGCGTACATCTTACGTTGAAACTTAAATGAAAACTGACCAACGGATGTTTTAATAGTAACTGACCAATGTGGCCAACGTCGCCGCATGTGAGGTATCAGTTCTAGCCAGTTTTGCATTTAAGCTACAATGTGAGTTGATCAAAAAGCATTACTTTTATTTCTGTATCATTTTTTATTTATTATACCCACGTGTATAGCTAAAGTGCGCTGTGAAACCATTAGCCATTAGATGACAATTTTTGTGTTTTCTGGTAGTCCGACCAATAGTTTCTCTCTTCAGTATTTCAGAGTTATTATGCACTTCGCGAGCGAAGAAGCAAAATCGATTGTCGCCACCATTATAGTAATTCAGGAAAAAGTCATTATGAAGCATGTTGATAATTCTTGAAATTATGACCGTGGGACTGTGTTTGGTCCTTCCGACGCCATCACTGCCTGAGAGAAACAATCGAAACTTGTTACGGATATCATTTGGAAGTTATGGGGGAGTCCTATTGTCCTTCCGGATGAATATCTGCGTGAATCATACCGTGACATTTTGCACTTTCACGTCTCAATTTTTTGCGATGGCATGCCTATGCCCAATCTATACTTTCCAAAGGGTGTTCAAGTATTCTCGAGTTTATTGTTATTGTTACTAAATTTAGCGAAAGCATGTAAAAACACAAAACTTCAATGGTGTATAGTGTGCCAACCTTAAAATAAGCGTGTACATTATATCCATAAAAAACCATTTGTACATTAAAATACGAACGTATACTACTAAAATGAAAATAAAATATATTTTTTTGACATGCACGAATCTCACAAGCAAAAATGAAGAGTAGAAATTATTACTTACATTTTTTGTATGTAGTCATTTTCTCTAGTCTAAAATACGAATAGGATTCTTTAAGATTAGGAAACATTCATTCTTGGGACTGGACATTTATTCAGCTACACTCAAAGCAAATATGAACTCAATGCATAACATTTTGTTTAATTTTTTGTATAAATATTGCTTTACATAAACCGTGACCTGTGGCCTGCTGTGTCATCATCATTGCCCATTGCGCGCTTACAAGACACAACTCGCAACATTCCATATTATGATGAATTTCTGCACCCTTTCATTCTAAATAGCATTTGATTAGATAACAAGAAGACAAAAAGTGGATGGAAATGGACATTAACATGTCCGTCTCACGAGTTCTCTTTTCGAAGATCTGCCAATTTCATTAGTAAATCCACAAATCATGTTATTACGTAGTACACATCACACCAACTTTATTGGATACACGAGACACTTACATTTAACTTTAAAACTCAGAAGGAGTGTGCAAATTATGTGTATAAAACGAAAACGACGAGTGAGTATTTGCTAATTAGATTTCGGAGCATCTGGAAGCCGGGAGGCAGCATTAATTTGTTTCGCAACCACGGAATTGTTAAATGCCATGAAGAATTCTTTCCGCGTTGTTTCCACTATGGACGCAAAATTCTGCAAATCCTTCTTTCGATCTCCTGCTGAAGCCTTTAAACTGTTTTGCAAAACTTCAATTTCCTTGCTCAGGATCGTGATCCTAAATGATGGGACACAAGATGCGCTTATACATAGGTAATTATACATGTAACATATCAATATAATACATTTTTATGTTTTGCTGTGCCATTAAAAATTTTCATGCGCACCAGTTGGTACATACTTGTACCCACGTATTTTTTGGCAATATGTACCTCGACTTTAATTTCCGCGTGTCAGTGATGTTAATGGGTTCCACGTGGAAAAGATCCCCAGTTTTCAGCTCTCTTCGCATAGATTTCAGATTTTCAATGCATTCTAGCACTTTTTTATCATTGATATGACCTTTGTCCAAGCAGAGGTCGATGCAACGGTCCGCCTCGTCCAGAACAACAAAGCATTTAAGTAGATGTCGCTGTGTATTGCTATGATGTGAGCGCTCCTCTTCCACTTTCCCCATGGATTCTTCCATTACTTGTAAAAGTCTCTGACTTTCGCTTTCACTGGCCATCATCCCCTGCTTCATTTCCTCATACTGAAGAATTATTAGGGAAAATAAATCACCATTAGTCTCTATCTATACACTACCAGAGCGCCAGGAGATAAAACTTGTGAACCTAAAATATGTCTGGATACTACAGAATAAAAAATAATAATTGTACGTAGATTAAATAACTAATATTCACTAATATTTTTATAATTGGGAGGAGCAAATTTGTGGGCAAGGCACAATCCCTGGCTTCCCTTGGATCTCTACTGAATTTAAAACCATTTAGTAACGTTTCTACACGCCTTGTCGTTTTGGAACAAAAACCAATTTTTGGTTGTGTTTTTATGGCAAAAGTCCATTGTATTAGTATACAAATCTCCAATTGTCGGATCAAGATATAATTGCTGCCACTTAATCCACACCGAAAACGTCCTATTCTGTATAGTTATGAGTTTATAGGGCTGGATAGGGGAAGCAAAATGCTCTATACAATACTACATAATATAGTATATTACTACAATGATTAACTGTCCGACTGTGTAGGAAGTGAAGAAGGTGTAAATGTTTTACGAACAGTAGCTGCTTACAATAACACAGTTACCTGTAATTCCAAATATTTTAATTTTTTTCGGGCCTCAAGTTCGTCTGGTGGTACTTGTGCATATGCGGCCAAATTCAATTGTAAACCCTGAATATCCTCGGTATAAGAGTTAACTTTCTGCTCGTACTCATCCACCTGTTTCTGCAATCTGGCATTTTGGGACCTTTCCTGTAAAATCAATCATACCCGGGATTTGAAAAACTAAAGTTAAGAAGCATGTAATCGACGTATGGAACCTCCGTCATATTAATTGTCGGTAAATTCTAACCTGTTGCAAAGCCTGATGGGTAGTACGAAGCTCCGAGGATGCCGTGTCTCTCATTGCCCGCATCCTGTCCTTGACGATATCCAATTCTTGATTCAGGTGTGTAATATCCTTGAGGAGTTCTTGTGCTTCCATCTGCTTTGCTCCTAGCTTCCCCTCCAAGACCTCGATCTGACTTCGTTGATTTCTCACCTGTTCTTCCAAAGTTTCAGCCCTGGCTTTGGACGCCTTCGTAGCCAACATGGCAGACTTCAGCTCTTTCTTTGCATTCTCCAGTTCAGCACTCAGCTTTTCCAACTGCTCCCGCCTGTTCCAATTTCAAGTCAGTATGATAAACTGAGACATTTAAACACTTTGAGTCGTATGCATAAAAGTACGCACACAGAACAATGGCAAAGGAATACGAAATCAACGTATCAGCTCATAATGTTACCTCCGAGAGGGACATTAATAGTAATAATAATAAGCACAAGTAAAGTCCATGCGTACTTTACTTTTACTTACTTATTTTTTTCCTGTTGCTGCAAGCCTTGCATTCGTTTTTGAGTGATTGTGGACGTTGTAGTGAGGTGGGAAGTCGATGATTTAATGCTTCCATTGTCGTCGTGAATATCCAGGGCAGAGTCTGAAGAGTAACAGTCCGTGGTGGCTCTTCCGGGCTCACCTCCACCATTATGCGGTGCGCTAGAGTTCTGCTGCTGAATATTCTGACTAATCTTATTCTGAAGTTCTGCAACCTTCTGCTGAAGTGCCAGAATTTGTTGCTGACGTCCACGCCAGGATGCATTGGAAACGGCGTTGAGAACAATCTGCGGGGTCGTACCATCTCCCACTTCTTGTGAAAGAGCCTATAAATCACGCGTAATCATACCATTTTGTACATTCGAACGAAATTGGAATGAGCACTCACATTTATTTTACGAGTTATTTAACGGCTTGTTTTTTAGCTGCTCATTTTAACTCCTGTGTAAGTAACTGACCTTTAACGCACTCCTTAATTCAATTCGCAGCTGTTGTGTCTGACGTCGGTAGTCCATCATTTTATTCGTGGTGTTTGCAAGTTGTTGGGCGGTCAACATTAAATCTTCTTCGGATTTCTGGGACTTTTCTAAAAATATACATATATTAAATGAACCTAGGTGCCTTGTAAAAAGTATTGCATGGGTGTCGAAGGTGGATTCAGTTTTATTAGGAAAATGGAGACGTATTTTTTTTAAACAAACCTGCATCCATAGACTGATTCCCATCTTGTTTGGTAGGACTCGTCTGGGACCTCAAGGCATCATTTTCTGCCATGAGTTGCTTCATCCTCGTTTTCATACTTTCCTGATCAGCTGTCATATCCCGAATTCGTTTACTCAGTTCCACAACTTTTGTGGCCATCTGAGAATTTGTCCGCGTCATGGCTATCCGATTGTATTCTTTCTGAAAATTTTTAATTGACCATTCGTTCTGTTTTATTGTTGGCTTAAATGACGTTAACATTCACATGAGGCTGTATTCACACATACGTAAACACTTATCGACAATCATCGAATTCGTACAGTTTCAAAATATTTGTCACTTTTACTCTTCTCCGCCTTCAGATTCTGGGTATTGGCTTCATAGTCTTGATTATATAATTGCTTTTTCAAGCGAAAAATCTCTTCGAGGGCAATCTGCAACATAAATATTACATTCCGCTGGTATTCCTTATCTTCGAATACTTTATCTGACTTTACGTATTTACAGAGGAGTAACACAGGTGAATACAGTTGTCCAGGCTGAAAGTGAAGTAAAATGGAGTAACCAATATAAAATGTTGCTTTACTTGAAGTCTATCCTTCAAATGTATACTCAGTTCCAGGGGAAATATGATCTCCTGGGGGATATTCAATAAATTGGCATATTCTTTCCGACAGTCTTCCCCTGGGACATGTTCCGAGACCCGGCTTTCCAAGCTCAGCCTTGCCTGTATAAAGTTCGCCATGTTCCCTTTCGCCCAGATCGGGTCAGCAAGAGTACAAATTATGTTTTTTGAACACGGTTGATTCCCGAAACTATTGGAAAACTTTGCACCAAGTGGGAGGAATCGCTTGGTGTCCACAAAAAAACCTTCGTTTTATTTTAATGTTGCCATTTTCTGAATGGGTCGACAAAAGCTCGGTAGTCGTGATTCTCGTGATTCAATCATTCTCGCGCTGACCGCTGCTAGAAATTCAAGAAAGCATTATTTTTATTTCAAAAAATATACGGACATATCTAAAAATAACTGTCTTAGGTTTGGTATTTGGTACACATGGGCATGTGCGCATAATACTCGGAAGAATTGATATGGAAGGAAAAAACGTTTCTCATTATAGATTGCTTTTCTTTTCAGTTTTCAGCCCCAAATCTTGCTTCTTGCGTAAAGTTACATTTATGAAAGGAAAAGCAGTTCGAACTGACCTACAGGCACCTACTAAGTGCTGGCCGAAATTATCCGCAATGATTACAGCAACCCTAATATTATCAGGTTGACATATTGTAGTATAATCTGTATTTAACATCACAATTTATTACAGCCTCACTCAAAGATCAACTTCCAAGGCCGTTAAATTAATTATGCATTTTGTGTACAGGTATATAGCCTAGTCTGCACGTAACATATATCCATATACCTATGCACATTATGTATACACATGTATGTATTCTATGTATATATTGTATATAATAATACAAATATAGAATCATACTTGCGTATTTTTATACGGCACCTAGACGTACCTTTTTGCAACCCGCGAAATCTGAACTGGCTCAGCTGGCTATATACAAATATACACACAGCGACACAGCAGTCGCGTGCATACTTTTTTTTTTACATGCTGTAAGTATTTACTCACATTAAATACGCTTCATTTTAAAATGCAGTTTTTTAACTCGTGACTGCGTGATTGCGTGAGTGCATTTTTTCTTACCGTTTTTGTGTACACTGTTAGGTACATTTGGTTATAATCAGTCTTCGTGCTTCTGTAAACTCCAAAAGCTATAGAATAATAAAAACCAGTTAATTTAGGTAACTTAAGCCTTTACATTTACGCAGTGTACTCGACAAAGCAAGGGTTCTTCGTTCTTCTTATTCGACGACTTGGTTTGTATCAAATAAGATATTTCAATGCTATTGTATGTTTTGCCGGAATTGTTGCATAACTTTTTAATTCCCTACCATTTATTTTCCAGTTGACGAAATTGTGCTTATGGAGATCCACCAAATGTAAATGTGAAGATAATCCAACCTTACCCCTAGCACCAGCCCTGTGGCCGTGACTATGTGGAGGTTGGTTTAAATGGATTACGAGATTCGGATACATCAGTTTATCATGAGGTGAGCGAGGTAGTATATAGGTTATGGCTTTTCTTATCAACTTGTTGCGGTACAATTATACAAGGAAAATAACAATGGAAAATACATATAATGTAGGATTTGAATTTTGATTGAAAACTGCTACATGATGTAATTTGCAATCGTCTATTGGTTTTTGTTTTCGTCAAATATATGTACATTACAAATTCTCCTAGCGTTCTTGAAGTTAAACTAAGGGTTTGATGTTTTGTACTGTGGTTTACAGGAAGAAGAGTTTTGAATTGTCACCTTGGATCTAATATAGCCAATCCTATTGGGTAGGTTACTCGGATATTTTCATTTTTGTTTAAGATTACATTAAGGACAGTGAGTCCTAAATGTAATCTGTAATGTATTGATTTTTAAGGTAGTAATTATTTTGTAATTTGCGTGTAGTGTAAACTTTTAGCCATTAATTAGTTACTGTTGTTATTTATGTGCATGTGCATACATTTATGCCGCTTCTTGTTGGTAATGTTGGCCGATGTTGTTGGGGGCGTTTGTTTTTTATTATCGGTTCCTTTGATTTTAGATTCTAGTTTTTAGTTCTGTCGTCATGCTTTTGTTTTGCTGCGCTTTGCTTATGCTTCGGTTTGGTCCCTTACAAACGTTCTGATTTCGAGTAATATTTCCCGTTTAATAAAATTTCTATTTAAGTTTCTTGATAGTGATGACGCAGAATTGAAACTTTTGGTTATGTTAAACATACATACATACATATAATAATGCATACTCGTAATCATAATCGTAATCTTAATGTAAGATGAACGGAAGATGAAGAATGAATTCTTCTTAAGGATAAAATACTAAACTTAAAAGGAAAAAGGAATGGCTTAAACATTGTTACTTGATCCACGTGATGATATGATTTAAGTATTCGAGAACAGATTTTCCGAAACTGCCTTATGGCTGCTCGTTCCAGCAAAATGTTGTTCCAGCAAAAGTGCAAGCCCCTGAATAAGTAAGTCCTGAGAGCATATAATATTATTGAGGAAAGGAAAGGAATATGTGACTAATTCAGTGACGAGTAATGACTGATGAGACTGATGACATGATGGCTGCGTATTACACACGGCTGCGCTGACGAGGTGATGATGATAAATGATAACTGACAATGACGAGACGATGAAGAGACGAGACGATTACCGTTCTTGCAAGAATTCAAGCCTCTTTCAGAATTTCCGAAGATGCTAAATGCTAACTGCTAACAGTGCTAACTGCTAACTGTAAAACTGTTGCTAGATGTAGACGTATAGGAACGTCTCGGGGCGTCGTCGAAAATTGCGATTCCGTGTGCATTGTACATAGATTGTAGTCGTCGTAGTCTGTTGACTGTAGCGCATATTTATTATAGGTGTGTGTGGACTGAAAAAGTGAATATTTATGAAATAATGAACCAGAGATAACTACAATTTTTTAAATTATTTTTTATAAAAATTATTATTTATTGTGATCGAATAATATAATATATTATTGTTAGCATAGTTTTCTAATAACATTGCTCCACGGCGTTGTGGTAATTTATTGGTATTGCTAATTTTGTAATGTCTATCCTTTCAATCATAGTCATGGGATTACAAACAGATGTTACCCGAATGTTCCTCGTGACTTGTGTTGAGAAAGTATGTATTGAATCCACATGTTCAACAGTTCAGTTGTTGCTTCCAGTAATGACTATTGACTGTTGTCTGTACAAGTATAAATGGCTAGTGGCTAGCGTAATCTGTTTCGTGAAATGAGTTTCTATTTTTAGTGGAACAAAGCAATTAGACGAGGATTTTGCTTGCGAGTGTGTTTATTTTTAGTAATTCTGATCTCTGATCTGTGTCCCTCGTGTATGTTTTGATAATTTTCTATTATTGAACCCTGCGCCGTGACCGTGAGGCTATAATCGCACCTAATAGAGAACAAGCTTGCAGAGCATTAAAACTTGTTCTGGACTTAAATGGCTTTCAAAAGCCTGTATTAATTTATATTTAAATCTGCAGATTCAGATGGGATTAAAATGCTCAAAATAGAAAAGGAGACAACGCGTCGGGATTGGGTTCTATGTGTTAACTCTGCAACGCTACACACTCCAACCACCCAACCTTCAAACCACAGCCGGTTTGCTTTTTGAGATACAGTTGTTCTTGAGCCTTCGTAGAATAAAGCTTGCAACAAAAGTGCTTCTGAAATAAAAACATCGTACGTGTCTCGTTCAAAAGGTAATTTTAAAATTATTTTAGTAACACATGCATAGTAATTACAATAGGTATTAAATGGAAGAATACTTATATCTGTGTAGACTTTTCTTTGTTTCTAGATTCGAAGCTATTCCATCTAAATACCTGCAATAATGGAGAACTATGACGAAGATCTGAACGACAATTCATTTTTCGTGGCTTTAAAAGATTCGCATCCAGATCTGTTCGCACAATGTGTTTGTCATGGATGGTTAATTTGTGTGCCCCGAAGAGATTCGCTTCCCAAGTACGCGTTTACTGATGAAGATTATTTTGATCATATTCTGAAGCCTCAAAACGGCGATGACATTGAAAACTTGTCCCGAAGATTAAGTACTTGCGGTAGCAGCAGGGCGGATTCATTGTGCAGCAGTTTAAGTAGTGACACGGATGGTTATTCCAATGGATTGTCTCCCGAAAGTCACGGAAAATCTGTTTGGAACTACAAAACCTTGTCTCATGTCAATGCAGATTACAGGACCAATCAATGGATTAAATTGGATGAAGCAGTGCTACAAAAGTCGCATAATAACAACGTAAGGAAAAGTAAGCACACGACTGTAAAAGTATTATTTGAGGAGACATTTTACACCGATGACAAAAAGAAATACAAAGTACTTTGCATGGAGTCACCTCTGTACTCGAGAATGACACTGGACGACTGTGAGAATGCTGAGGATCTCTGGAACGTCAGCTCTCTGCGGGATTGTATTGACTTCCTGTGGATGAAAGGGAAGTTACGAGTCTTGGAGAGTTACGACGCCTACATAAAATTGTTTTTACACAACCACAAGAACTTGGATAATTTGCCTATGGCAATCCAGAGAGATTTAGTGTACACCTTGTATGTTAAGTGTCTTAATTTTGCCGTTACGTATGGTGGCAGTTTGGATGGTTCCAATTCACAACATATTTTGAGGGTTGCTACAGAAACGTACGTATTACATGGGGTGTATAAATCTCTCATGGGCGCTTTGACATCCGCCTCTTCTCAAGAAGATGGGTGCCTGAACAAAATTATTAGAAATTTATCCGAAATTCACCCTCAAGATTTAGACATAGATGCCAAACACTGGGAGAATTTAACAAGAGCAAGGCAAGAATTAGGTAGATTAAACATGCATACCTCCCCTTTGACAAAACTAAATTGTTTGAAGAAGACATTGCGGCACCTGCGAACGAACCCTCTTGTCGAGTAAGAATTTTAGTCCATGTTATCATTCTGTTGTGTTGTGTCTATAATATAAATTTGTACATAGTGTACATACCTATATATTATATACGTATTATTTATTATGCATGCGGATTTCTTTCAATGTCACACTCTTTTTAACTATTCTACGTTTTGATTTTATCTGCAGCACGAACGATACCGGGATATTAGGCACAGAGGAGCTATTGCCCATTTGGGTTTACCTTATTTTACAGACACCATTAGCAAATTGGAATGCCCAGTTGCAGTTTCTCAGTACGTTTAGATTTTCGGTCGAAAATTTAAGTGACGATGAAAATACCTTTTATACTGTCACGCTGGAAGCAGCGTTGGCTCACCTGAAGACCGGGAAGGTTTTGGGACTCGCTGCAGGAGAAAGAGATGTTGGTGTGGGCTGTGAACTTAATGACACTCATCACGTACACCATGATGAAGAGGAGACCAGTGATGAGTTCAAAACGGAAATGTTTTTGGCGGTGAAAACTGGAAACTCGTCTCGGTTAGAAGAACTAATAAGTGAATACGAGAACAGAAGAAAGAATCAAGACTTGACTGTCCGCGCAGTCGATCAATCGCTTCTTTGCCATCCTCTTTGCAATTGCTCCCGTTGTGCAGCTCTTGTCGCGCCATCACCACCCGAATCAGTTATAGTTCCTGCCATGGAACTGACAAATGATAATGGATTGACTCTGCTACATTTGGCTTGCATTTACGGACGGCCCAAAATCGTTGATTTTCTGATTAACACTGGTGCGCCGCTTGGTTTGTCAGACAGTCAGGTATTGAAATTAAAGCTTTGCTTGAATACGTTATACTTATGTATACATGCATTTATAAATAATAAGTATTGACTTCTATTGTTGATTGATCATTCAAAAGTTCGTGACTGCACTTTGTCGATGAATGCAGTGTAAATTGTAAATATTATTTACTAAATAACAGATAATTCATAAGCTTCAGATTTTAGTCTCGTAAGGAGCTGTTTGGATTTTTTTTGCGAGGTTTTCAAAGAGATCGAATATACGTAAATACTAAATACATATGTAAATGCCAGAATGAAGTCTGCAGTATTTAAGCAATTTTTAATTTTTATTATTGTATGTAATGTATGTATGTTATTGTTTATTGTTCCTTATACATGAATACACAATCAAGCGCAACACCTATCAAAATTAGCTAAAAGTCTGGGGTACAATCTTGACTGACAATATCAGGAACGATTGCTTACCGCTTATTTGAAGTAGTAAAGAAGTTATTGAATACGATGACACGGACATAACCGTGTAAAAACAACAACTAAAATCTTCAGTAGAAAGTAAAATTGACCAGCTATGTCATTTTACGTATTCCTTCGATTAGCCAATAATTTATACATACATATGATGGATGTGATATGACACTTCGTGTAATTACAATGGGTTTTAATTATACCGTTGAAAAATACAAGGGGACTACACCGTTGCACTATGCTGCCAGCCGAGGTCATCAGAATGCACTTTTGCTGCTGCTACACGCTGGAGCGATAATGGAGCCTTTCGATAAAATGTGCAGAACACCACTGCATCTAGGTTAGGGGCTTAGATGAGAACAATTTTTAAAAGTCAATGTGCATAGCCTAAAGTTGTGGAATTGTACAGCGTCATTTTGGTTCAACATCTTCTTATGTTTTCAGCTGCTCAGAATGGCCATGAAGGATGTGTGAAAGCGCTTATTTATTACGCGGAACATTCTAGACAGCATCTGAATATGAGTCCCAGAGATTTTAACGGAAATACACCTTTGCATGAAGTAAGAACTTTATTATGTTGATCAGTGTGTTAAAAATTGCCAAGTACCTGCATTTTTGTTGCATTAATAGCTCTAAAAATGCAATTTTCCAATATGTGGAAGCAATAAGTGTGTAGTGTGTAGGGCACTGAACATCGCTGTCCTACAGTTTGTTTTTTTTGTTCCTGCTGCACTCACGTTCGCGCTCCTTAACTTCGCTTTTATCTCTCGAACTCTCTTTTCGCTTTCTTGCTGAAGTTTTTGTTGTCACTAGTCACTATGATTATATCATGTATATCAGTGTCACTAGTCACTACACATAAATACATAATTACATATATGTATATTAGTCTTTTTGTATTTATTCTCTAATGGTATGCATAAGAAATGTAGGTACAAATGTATCTAACTTCAAGTACTACTTCAGTGTTAACGGTAAGCGTTAGTAGATATTGATGACCATTAATTTTTTGAACTTCTAATTACAGGCTAGTCGGTGGGGTTTCCAAGGGATTGTTCAAATCCTAGTGGAGAATGGAGCTTCCATTTCGATAGCCAATAACCGGTTGTCCACTCCTGTGGATGGCGCACACGACATCCACGTCACTAGAATTCTTCAAAGATCAGTTCGGCGTAGGTCATGGGTTCAGCCCCATCATGGTGATTTTATTAACATAGAGGTTGTTCCCAATGACGAGTCTGATGGCATTCTGATGTTAATTAGTGAACCCACCAGTGATATCGGCAGTAACGAGACAGCGGCACCTGCAGAGACTTCCCCCGTAGTCGGTACGAAATTACCTGATTTAGTTAGTGGGAATTCATTGACACCTGAAGGGAGTTCTAGAGCCAGGAGACACTCTGCGATTGTAGCTCCGACGTTCAGTACGGGGCTCCTTGATCCGAATCCGAAAGTTAGACGTCATTCAATCATCATTCCACCAACCATTGGCACTTGTCTAACAATTCCGGATATTCCTGAAGGAATCGCTGTTACTTCATCTAATCTGAAACAAGAAGACTTCATTGTGAATGAAAGCATATCAAATCAAGAAATTCGCCGTGTGAGTAGAGATGAATCGCAATTGGTTCGAAAAGTCTCTATCGAGAGTTTGGATAACATTGCTGTTGACATTTTGCCGGAGCTTCCGTCTGCTATGGGAGTTAAGAGAAAACGAGAAAATCAAAGTAAGTTCATAACATCATAACCATTCCAAATATTTGATGAATTTTCTATAGATTCTTAGCCAAAAGTATGAGTAGTACTGATGTATTATGGTACATTTATCGCTTGGAATAATTTTTAATTTCGTAACTTGTAGGTCGAGATATGCGAAGGCTGTTTACATCAATTGCTGGAGGTGATGTACCTCTAAGTCTTTTTTATTTGGGAATTCCCGCAGAAGAGTTAGAAAGTTCCGAAAATTTTAAAGATGTGCTGGAGCGGATTCCTCAATGTCATCCTCTTTGCCCGTGTAACCGTTGTGTTGCCAAAAATGCCGGCTTGGGATTGAATATTAATCAGAAGAACCTGGATGGTTTAACGCCACTTCATATGGCCATCCAGTACGGATTATTATCTTTAGTACGAGTTTTATATCGATTTGGTGCTGATATTAACATGAAATCTGGGTTTGAAAATATTTCGCCGCTTCAGTATGCTTACTCCAAAAATGAGAACGACATTATTAATTTACTGGTCAAACATGGAGCTGTTTATTGACACGTAGAAACTAGGGCTAACACTTCGGCAGCAAGCATAACAATGTTATTGAAGAATACTCGATCACTAGTAGATCAATACTGTACAGAAAGTTCTATTGTAATCCGTTTTTGGAAAAAGTGCGATTACGTATACATATGTCTTATATATTATATTGCAATATTATCAAAATGATTTTACCAGACTTGCAGCAACGTAGGTATTTCATGCCTGAAATGCAGGAATTAAAATATCTGAAAAGCGGGCAGCCTGATGATGGACAATAATTAGTTCACAAGAACTTAGTCATTAAAGCGAAGATTGCTTTAAGTAATTAGTAATTAGGTAGTTTCATTACACACTTTTGAATCGAGTCTCAGAGTTCGTAATCTTAATTATTGTGAGGATGTGACGCGAAAGCAGGAATCTGTATATTATATTTACTGTTTACATACTGTTAACCCTTCAGAGTTGGCTGAGATTTTTTAACTTGAAAAGCTTGTGTAAGTAACTAACAACCAACTATTCAAGTTACAAAGACTTCACCACTGTCCTTCGTAAAATTATTGAGTAGACATACTCATGTGCAACGGGTTAGGCATTTGATGTTGCAGTAAAAAGAATTCACTTGGAAAAATTATCGTCGTTTATGAGTATCGTACACAAGGATTACATATTACTTGGTCAGTTTTGATACTTCAACGACGATATACATACTTCTTATCATTTCTATACTACTCTGTCCCGACCTTACGGTTACGGATATGAACTCTTGATACTCTTGAATCTTCCATTAATGTACTGAATTATTTTTAATGTTCGCATTCACGAAATGTTTTGTAAACTGTGTTCAGCAATTTCTAGTTGTCGTATAGCTACTGTGAAGAGTCTACAGCGGAATAAAAATCAGAAATACGCATCTCTTCTCTATGCTTTAAAAAATACATTATGTCCTGCCGATAAAGCATGACGTTGTGGTATGTGGTATTTGGTATTCCACCAGAGAATGAGAGAAGCTACGATAAGTGCATACTGCATCCACAATATGCACGCGTGTACAATGTACATAATACATAATTATTCGTTTGTTATTATTTGGCTTACAGAGATTGTTAGAGCATAGGGAAACATTGAAAACCTAGTTTATTCCTCCATATACACGGAGTTATAGTCCTGATCTGAATCTTCTGTGTCAGTGCTTGATAGTAACATTTCCAGCAATTCCAATCTTGCGGCGCAATACAAACACAATTTGTCCATATCCTCGTAACAGCCATCACAGAAAGAGAAACCACAAGTAGAACAGCGATAAACCTCGGCGTTGTTTTGACACAATAAACACTTTCGGAAGGTAAACTTGAATAGGCGTAAACAATAACAGAGGTGGGGGAACTTTTGTTGCCACGCTTGAACAACTTTGTAATCAACCTGTGAATCATCTGATTAATCAGTGTCTTACAATCTCAACAATATGCTTGGCATTGCCCCTTGTGCAATAGCTAATGGCTGACAATACGATTCGCTTCTTACATGGATTTGTTTAGATTTGGCATTCACCATAAGTTTTCTTTTAATAATTTCAATCTGCGTTGCACGGCGTCTCAAGACGTCATTGTACAGCCAGAGAGTTCTGCGTTTGGCTCTCTAAGAATGTTAAGAAGAAAGTCATTATGAGACCGATATTTGCAAGCTTACTAGCGTACAGAAAAAATCTTTCGACCCAGGCGATGATTTTCCGGAATTACTTTACGATAAAAGCCGTCAGCCACACAATGGCGAAGTCTTCTGGTCAGTACCTCGCAGAAACAAAGGATAAAAAGGAAAAGGAAGAGCGAGACTGTGGCAAATGTGTACAGTGATGGCAAATGGTGGACTTTGGGCAGACAAGCTGTGGAGTTTCAAAGCACAACAAATAGCTACGATTAAACATAAGGAGAGAGAATAGAAGAGACAAATAATAACAGCCGAATTTTCAATTGATTTTATAGAGAGAGAATATCACGTTGAGTTCGGATGTTTCCTTGAGAATACTCACGTTTGCTTTCATGGATTTTGTTAACGTGAAACTGAGCATTAATTTCTTGGACTAATTGACGAAGTACTTGAGCCAAGGCCCCTTTCCCTTCTATAATAATGTCCAGCACATAATCGCCTTTGACTTGTACGGTAAAATCTTCATCCCTACGAAATATGATGAGTAGCTCTGTGAAGACTTTATCCAAAGTGTACAGTGTGCCCACAACCACAGCCATGATCCCTAGTGCCAAGATGCGTGGCAGAAGAATTAATTTCTCTTCCATCGTCAGCTTCAGTTTGATGACCGTGATGTAATCCCTCTTCTCAAAGTTCTTTAGTGGCAACAAATGAGTCCTTTCCTCATGTATCCTCCTGCTATCAATTCTTTCAAAATATTTCGTGATATACTGATTGTCGTAGGAAATGTGGTCCAAATACTTTCTGCGGTACCTAACCGCCCTGTGCAAATCAGGAAACGTCTCATGATGAGACCAATTTAGCACGTACTTGTTTGGTGCCTCGGAGCACACGGGGTTCGACGCTTACATAATATTATACACGTGTCAGCTGAATTTCGGGGCTATCCGCTACAGACTACAACGAACTCACAATAGTCGATATGCTTTTTCGGATAGGATTATTGTAAATGTTTCTTCCAAGTTCCAATTTGAGTAAAATAAAGATATTAAAAAGAGATTGACTGTTGCATTACTTGTAGATGATAAGACCCAAATACAGCGTTAGAAGCCTTTGGAGCCAGACTAGAATTTGGCTGATTATTTTCTCCCACCTTTTGAATTTTGCACCAAGCAGCATTTTCTTGGATTCAACAGTATCCTTTCTGACATTATTCTGCAAGAAGCAATTATGCAGAAAGATTGGTTCCCATCTTTGAGGGAAGAAAGTAAATTATATCATACACATACATCTGCCAATGACAGGTTTATCTGGGGGAGGGAGCATTTACCAAGTTATCAATGGTGGAAAACATAGCCATGAATATATTTGAGAAGTTGGAGGGTATTTCTTGAACACCTTCTTGCACTTCCAGAACACGCTCTCCGAATCCGCTGTTCGTTATTTGCTCGTTGGACAAGCACGTACCCTCCTGCTCAAACACTAGAGAAATGTGAAACACATCATCTGGCAGCGATTTCGCGGGGATGCATCACAAGTTCTATACAATTATTACTGGATTCCAGAGAACAGTAGTTGTCCAGTCTTAGAGGCCAACACAATGCCCAACCCAGAACATCTGTGACCGATTTGTAACAGTCATCATACAAACTTTGGAAGTAACTTTCACAAGTGAATTGTCCCTTGGATATTACATCTGTTGAACAGCAAACAATCTCTGTCAGTAACAGTTGTAAAAATGACGTTTACGTTGAAGCAATGATAATGTATGAAGAAGGTAAAAGTCGACAACAGAAATAATATTTTTCTCCGATTCCAACTGATTCAAATGATTCAGCTCGCCTTGACATCTGTACGATAATTTTCGACTGTACTGCTTTTCGATTCGTTCTGCCCGGGTATCTGTCCGATAAATTTGGTACTTGTTTTCCACCTCTGCGGTCATCTGCTGTATGGGGGCAAACAATAGATGTCTTGTATGTACACATGTGCGTTAAAAAATAATCATGTGGCACTATATTTATTGAGAAGACAAGTTTAATATCATACATAAATATTAAATTGTATACGTGACCCTTTCCATGGGGTTGTACGAGGTACATGTTCACATCTGTATTTGCATACCTTGCTCTTTTCACTGTTCATAATTGCAGCGATTTCTCCATCACTTCCCACTTCCTGTTCTAGAGGTTGAAGGAGATGTTGAGCTGTACTATTGTTCCATTTCTGCCTCTCTTTCTCTATCTCACCCTAAAACAGGAATGTAGCAACTGATAGAAGAATACATCGACAATCCTGTTGTTTTATTATACGCATAATTGCCTCCATTGAATTCATTGTCCAAGTCACCAAACATTTAATGCTTTGTAATTGTAAATTGTAAACCTTTAAAACCGCTGAAATGTGCTGAATGGGCAGCAAGAGAATGTCCTTTTTTGTTAAGGTTACATTCCAAGCCAAATCTGCAAAGCAAGAGACGACTTGGATCACACTTTCCCCGTTACGTCCCATATTTTGCAAGGGCCCAGCCAGGACCAGCATAACAATAACGCCCTGAGCGCAACGCCTCCCGGAATTGCTTCCAAATTCCAACAAGGTTAAAATCGCAATGCACGGAATCTTTACAAAAGAATCAACTCAAGGTCATTTAATAACTTTGGGCCTGCCTCTGCCTTTCTTCAACCGTTATATTATTATTATTGCATGCAGTAAATGTACAGGTAAACAAATGAACGTACCGCGTTTGTAAAAACAAATCCCGCAGATATAAGCAAAATAATGGACCAGAAGATTATGTTCTGATAAACAGTTTGGATATTTAAATCTCGTACGACAAAGAAGTATAGGTAGTAGGACAGTGAGGTACTAATAACTACCCCTAGTAAGAATAAAAATACTCTCCCTGAAGAAGTTTCAGTGTGATTAGTTTTGAGTACGGTCTCAGTCATGATACACGTTCAGAGATTCGCGAAACAAAGGACATTGTTCGTCCATAATATCCACCGTTTCCAAAGTGTAGCGGTCTTTGTCGGTCATTGTGGTGCCACCTGCCACCTTTTACATGTGCATAATTCATTACGTTTTTTACTAAACGAATTCTTTTATACACAAATCTGCTTTTAAATATTTTAATACGAAAGTATCCAGAAGTCCATTATGATCACAAATTCACAAATCACAATCACAGATCAAAAAATGAAAGCAAAGCAACAGCCACAGCAGACAGCAGAGTCCTACTACAACGGTTACGCTTTACGTTACAACTTACAACCTTACAAGTTACAAACTTACAACACAACAATATGAAGTAAATTGTTTAAGGTAATTTTCACTATTATTTTGGGGAATTTTTTAATAGCAAATTAATAACGTTTCGAGGATTCCTCTTCGTCATATATTGTTCATAATATGGATGCATTACGTATACATACGTATGTATATACATAAGAAATCTCAATAATACTTAATCTGCTAATGAAGAGTGTGCTAGTGCTAACAAACTGACAATTTTTAACTGCTAATGCTTATATGTACATATATAGTATATACACGTAGTATTCAGTTATTCAGTATAATTCGACGCAACGCAATGAATGTGAATGTTTTAATCATATCATATCATAACTCATAGCTTATAGCAAAAAGTGATAATCAAATTATTTGTTTTCGGCGAACAAATTCATAGTACGCAACAATACAGTAGATAAACAGGTACATTATTATTATTATTATTACTGGTTTTATTCATCTCATTTCATGTTTACACAAGAAGGACACAGATATATCCATTTT
>JAQGBT010000374.1:0-55805 GCA_034698585.1 Disparrhopalites patrizii
TAGTGTTTCATCCATGTAAGTAAGTTTTAAGTAACGAATTTCTTGTTGGGTCGTGATGACATCAGAGTTTTTTTGACATGGTATTGTGGACATTTTCAGTTACAATAAATCGGGATCTGCCTACAAGTTCGGTGTTCTAACGAAGATAGTTCAACATTTGAAGAAGAAGTTCCAGGAAGGAGAAGATATTCCATTGAATTTAGATGAAATTTTAGATGAAACTAGTCAGTTAGACGTTTCTTTAAAAGTCCAACAAGTAAGTATTTCTCGCATCGTTCGAAAATCCTTTACATTAGAACTAAAGAGAAAAAATAACTGACCAGATAACTATTTTGATTGCACAAGATACTCCACCGATAACCCTTATCAAATTCAAAATACAGCGATTTACCGTGATTTTTACTGAATTTCTCATTTGCAGTGGCTATTATCGGAAGCGTTGCCAAATAACCCTAAAATTGAACTAACTTCAGAAGGAAAATACCAGTTCAAACCTCCATTGAAATGTCGAGATAAAAAGTCTTTAATGCGTTTGCTGAAGCAGCATGACATGAAAGGTCTTGGCGGGATTATTAGGGATGATATTATCGAATCAGTACCGCATGCTGAACGTGTTCTAAAGGTAAGTGTAGAATGTGGCGAAGATTATAACAATTTTGTAATTTGTTAATGTCAGTGGCAACTGTGTGTTTATAATTTTCAGGCAATCGACAAAGACATCATCACAATTCCTCGTCAAGATAAGAAAAAGGTCATATTTTATAATGATAGAATGGCGGAACTGGTGATAGACGAAGAATTTCAGAAAAATTGGAGGGCTGTCGCAGTTGACGGTATAGACGACGCGAAAATAGAAGAATATTTAGATAAACAAGGTATTAGGTCAATGCAAGATCAAGGTCTTAAAAAGCCTGTCCAGAGACATCCGAGACGGAAGGGTCAGCGCAAGAAAGTAAACAAGAAACCTAAAGATAATGAACATATAGCTGAAGACTTGAAGACCTACGATGATTAGATTTTTAACAAAAGCATCATCTACAGATACTGGCTGTAAATCTGTTTGAAAGTAACAAGTGTAAACTTTTTTTTACATGATTACAGTGTGTGGAGTTTTTATGTGTTCATGTTTTTCTTATTGGTTCTTGCACTCTCTTAGTCCTTTCTTCATAGTATGTGTGCTAAATGCAAGTTTGGTTCAAATCATCTTGTGAAAATTACAAACCAAAAGGTGTCATTGGAAACACTAATATTTTGTACTGATTAAAGCGATGAAACTTTGAATGACAATACAATATAATGTACATAAACTAAGTATTCTTGAAGAATAATTTAGCCTGAAGACTGAAGCAGTATTAGTTTTTTTTATTATCAGGGTGTTCTTATAAACCATTTGCGGTTCTTTATTTTATCGTCACTTACATGTACAAATACTACTTAATGTTATTAAACGCAAACCTCAAAAATACGCAGTAATAATATGTGTAATACTATGACGCTCCGAAGATACGTACAATTTGAATATTAGAATTTCATTAGTTATGGAACAGGTCAATTGATTAGCATACATTAGTTCGTCATTAGCACTAATATCCGTGGAAGAACACACCTGAACCGTACGGTTTATCTGTGCCCTTATTGGCTTCTCATTTGTTAATTGTAATCCTCGTACATAAATATTCCTTCCATAAAACACAGGCTTAAGTGTGCCTCTTAAGAAGTTTTGATCCAAACAAGGCTTGTAGCGAAGTCTCAATAACCTGATCTCCAGTCCAGTTAACAATATAACCATATGAACTGCTTAATCTGAGGTTACTGTCGTTTTAACTCCTATAAGTACACTATTCTAGGCGTTAAAGGCAGTGGTGGTTTTAAATGCAGTTTAAAATTAAATAAGGCTTCCATTAAGTAATGGCCCTTTGTGAATCATGGCACACGTGATACTGTTTCCCACGTCATTATGGGTTAGGCGAAGGTGAAGCCATGGCTTTCTGGGCAGCTTGTTCATGCATCTTTTTGAGACGCTTTCGTAACTCCACCGGGAATTTTTCGTAACACTTTTTGCACACTGGCTTCGAATCAAACTCATAAAATTTGGACTTCGGATTTAATCGCTGGTCGCAAACGGAACATGCAAAATGATGCTCACACCAGGCTTTGTTCAGCGCCGTCACCACTGCAAAGAAAATGCCCATACTTTTAAAACACATTTCAACTCCCTCAGAACACTTTTTTAAGGGTTTTCAAGCTTACCGTCTCCAATGATGACTTGATTGCAAATGAAGCACAAATTTCCAAAAAGTTGGTGGTAGTGAGTCTCACAATACGCCAACCCCTTCTTCTCGTAATGTCGGTGTCCCAAAAATGGTTTCTCGCATTTAGCACACACGAAATGCTAAATATATGGAAATACAGTAAATAATGTGGAGTAACAACTACAATAAACTTGATAATTAACATAATGCGATTAAAATCGTTCAAATAAAAAAGTGATTTCTAACCTCTACATGCCAATGTTTTCCCAGCGCGGTTACAACGCGCTCTTCAATAGGTCGCCTGCATGCTCCGCATATAGGGATACCCATTTTATCGTGACAGCGCAGGCAATACAGCTGGTTCATGTCATTGGCCGCATATCCAGGGCGGGATTTAACTTCCCTAGCGTCGGAATTGAGTTCAATTCCGCACGCGGAGCAATTGAAGTGATACGGATGGTACACTTCTCCGCGGAAGCGCAAAGGCTTATCATCGATAACTCCACTGAAAAATCATTTTTTAAATAATTAAAGTTTTAGTAAATTTTCAACCAATTTCTAGTCCATGCATCCGATTGTGGGAATGATCAATTAATTAGTCACAAACACGAAAAAATTTGTCCTTACTGGCACTTTTGGCACACATATTTTCCAAGTCCGGCAGCCTTGACTTTGGCATTGCAATCATGGCACAAAGCTCTCCCTTGGTTTTTAATAAATCCCAAATCCGCCAATTCCTTGGAACACATGTTGCATTGAAAACATTTCGGATGCCAGCTTGCATTCATGGCCTTGATGACCCTGCCAATGATGAACTCTCCTGTAGAAATAAACAAGTTAGGTTGTGAGTCAATTTACAATTGCATTCCGAATGGAATAAAATAATAACAAGGATTAAATATAACCAACCACATCGGCCACAGCAGGGAGCGAAAAGAACATGGAAATCATGTTCGCAGTATTTCCGACCATCGAACTCGTAAAACGTACCATCCGGAAATGGACGGAAGCATTGTGCACACCTGTTACATTTCCCAACGTTTTAATATTTGACATTTCTTTTAAATATGATTTGTTGTAAAAAATAAAAATGACTTCATACACGAAACACTGTGCATGCCACAATTCGCCATTGGAGTTCACGATTTTTTCTTGCTCCTCAAAGCCCTCCCCACAGCGGGAGCAGAACATAGTCCCCAGCGCCAGATTGATGCTGTAAACAAATATAATAATGAATTAATTTTAAATGTCATAAGTATTCAGAAGCAGGTGCATAAACTCAGAAATGAAATCCTACTTTTCCCACTGATCTTCATTACGAGCCGAATGAGACTTTTTCCTTCGAGAAAATAAATTGCTTTCCTCAATATGTAGACTCAACTGTCTCTCCATTTCAAATAAATAATAATCCGACTTTCATAACTGTTGTTTTGAATGCGTGCAAATTGGCTCAAATATTTGATTTAATGTCCTTGTGTTCACTACAGAAATACCGTTTATTATTATCTAACACAATTTAATTTATGGGTTTGCCGGCACACTTCAGAAAAATGTCAGTGAAACTCTATGAGCACAACGTATACAGTACAATCTTATCGGCAATGAAATCACTCCACGGTCCAAGGAGAGATTATGACAGCACTAATTTCCTTTGCATTCCTTCCTTGGCTGTTACAAATTTGAAACTACATGGCAAGTATAATACAAATGATTTCATGGGTATCCATCCTACAGAAGTTCAACCTCTTTAACTTGAAATCTCTCATACAATGTGTCCAAGATTAAATATGTGTTTACTTTTTCAAATGATTGACTTATGGGAGCAAAATCCGTAATCTTGTTGCGACAAAGATACTCATTATCAATATATCGCTAGCATATCGATGCTCCCACTGTTACATTTCCCACGTACTGATCTCCACCTTTTAAATTTGTTTCCATGCAAATCCATTTTTTTTGTAACTGCAAAAATGTATGTGCTTTTGGATACACTTCTTCTGTACAAGCTTCTTCAGGCGATTAAGACCAAACCTTACAGGCTGATTACAAGTATGAAACAAGTAAAAAAAAATTAAATATTTGAGATTCGTCAATCATTGGACCACTAACCACTACTTTTGTTTGCATTTGATACGGTCAATCCCAACTTGTAGCTCCCTCTTTAATAATTTATCATTTATATACACTTATATGTTCTGATGCCTAACATGGCCAGCTGTTATCAATATGTCATCATTTCAAGTACCTATTCATTATGGATCATTATTGAAGAAATTTATATCGGTGCATGTCGGTCACAGTTTATCCTATATTATCCAGTCAAACTGTAGTGAGTACATACTCCCCTGACAAAAAATCGAATCTAACTTCGAACACGCAATGGAAATGCTACATATTGGATTAATCCGAACATTAAATGCTTTCCTCGATGTGTTTGAACACGCACTTATTACGACAATTACTGGCGAATCGATGTGGACGGAAACGCTTCTTAGAAATGTAAAATGGTTTTAAATACGGAGAAAGCTTGTTTTATTTTTAAAAAACACAAAAAGGAGTAGCCCACTTGTTCCGATTGTGATAAGAGTTGCCTTAAAAAAAGACTTATACACAATGAATTTCATTCAATTAACTCACCCTGGCATGTTGTGGTGATTGTGATTACTTGAAAAAATTCAGCTTCATTCAAATTCAGACCTTCTTTTTTTTTACTTTCCTATTTTGTGGGAAATCCAGAAACCTGTGAATTCGGATGTATAAACCACGCCTTATCATGAAAAATGTAAGCACTTCCTTTCAAGGTCCTATGAACCACCATTAAAATAACATTCCTACAATTCTAATTACTACGAACCAAGCTTCCAAATCTATAAGAAATGATTATGAAAAGAGCGTTTGTGATGAAAGAGGAAACCAAAAGTGCCATAATTCCATGCATGCGTTTGTTTTTGTTTAAAATAATAGTCTTTATAAAGTGTCTATAAATACAAGTGGGCGCGTTTTAACTATAAATCAAAAGCACTATAATATACATACATTAAAAACAAAAATGCAATAGCTACTATCTATCCAGTCTACGGGAATCAATTATGATGTATTATTTGTACGTCCAAATTGTATCCCATGGTTAATAATCATGCTAATATAATGTAACGTAAAAAACAAAATGGGCTTACCCTTAAAACAAATGTGACCAATACCACCGAGATATTAAAGGATCTTCAAATAAATCCAAATTAATGGGACGGATTGAAATTCCTGCAAAAAATAAAATAAAAATAAAACACACAAATAAGTAAATGCTAAAGACCTGCTGGAAAACGTCTGTTAGCCTTCAAGAAAAAAACACAGAAGGGATTGTTTATTGTGTTTGAGAGTTTAAAAAAGCAAATTGAGACTCTGGTATAAGCAGAATGAAAGAGATGATTATGTGAATCATTAAAATGTGAAAGTTTCTCCATGAAACCTACACAAATTTTTTTTCATTCTCAACAACTAAATAAGAAATGGTGGGAGGGTGAGGCTTTACCGTACAAATTTTGTTATTCAATGTATAGACCTTCTTTTTTTTTTCAAAATCCTTATATGGATTTGACCTGAAACTTTTTTTTTTGTTGGCTTACCTCTTCAAGAGATCCCAATGTGTGTGAGCTGAAAATCAAAAAGAGAAAATCACACCCACGCTTACCTAATGAAAAAAGGGTTGCCTGCATACAAGCTATATTCTCCATACAAAATATAGGTCTTATATAATGCTTATGGGCGTATATGTTCAAAATTTGTATGTAGGATATTCTTTTTTGGCTATTTGCTCCGAAGGGGAAAAAGGATCACTTCTTTCCAAGGCGTTGTCTCCTTACGCCCGGCCAAAAGAATCTTTCATTCACAGAATCAACGCGAGGGAGTCGCTGGGAGAATTTATTGCCTCTCCCAAAAATTACCCCGCAGTAAATTTTTATTTTTATATTTTGCAGACATAACCGCAGGTAGCAAAAAATTTGGCATTCGGAGTTTCCCGCATTCGGAGGATCTCAAATGTACGAATAGATTAGCGGGCCTTTTCTCTAAAGAAGCGTACAATTGTAAATTCACATTAAATTTGCACATTTTGAAACAAGGAGTAGTATTTAGAGCCATACAAACATTTGGAATAAAAAACTTCCGGGGAAGCGAGCGGTATTTGTTAGTATATGCAAGAAACGTTTATTGGAAACGAATGTATAGAAAATAAAAATTTGGACTGGAATAATGGAAGACAAATTTTGGACAGGAATAAGACATAATGCAAGACAAATTTTGGACAGGAATAACGAATAATGCAAGACAAATTTTGGACAGGAATAACGAATAATGCAAGACAAATTTTGGACAGGAATAATCCAAATAAAATTTGTTCCAGGAAGACGAACTTTTAAGGATTATTTATTTTAATTGGACTGTTAAATGGCAGCGCAATATGGCTAATTACTTACAAGTTTGTCGCTGGATAGAATGCACGAACTTTCGTGGCCACAAATTTAATCATAATGCGCTTCCATTTAAAATCCCGATGTAAATAAATGTACTATTCTGTCATATTATCATGCCCACATGTGCAGTTGTACGCCCAGATTCCGTTGAGGTCATCGTAAAGGGTGACGTGGGAATTGTAGCCAAAAAAAAAATGTTCGCGCTAATTTTTAGCGCGGTTAATGTACGCAAGAAAAGCCATTTTTTATGGGAATTGCAACCTAGAAAACTTTAATACATCAGGCACTTAGACGACTTATCTTGCACGGGAATTGTTCAGAAGCAAATACGTTTGCACGGAATTGTTCATGAGATAAAACATTCTGGCGCGGGAAGTGTACTTACGAATTACGATGAGTAAAACTTCCTTGTACATAAGAAAGCAAAATTTGTTTCGCGGGAATTGTATGCAAGGCTTTCCGTCATGGGCATTATTCACAAGGAAACTGTCTGGCACGGGGATTACTCACAAGAAGATTATTTCTTGGCACGGAGATTATTCACAAAAAATCCTGCGAAGTGTGCACCTGCGTAATAAAGAGAACTAGACCTTTCCTCCTCGGCAATGGCTAACAAGAAAATTTTCTTGGGCGGGAATATGCGCAAAGACATTTTTTCGGACGGGAATATGCACGAGGAAATTTTCTTGGATGGGAATATCGCAAGAGAATTTTCTTGGACAGGAATATCCGCTAGACAATTTGCTTAGACGGGAATATTCGCTATGCAATTTTTTTGGAGAGGAATATCTGCAATTAATTTTCTTGGACAGGAATCTCCGCCAGAAAATTTTCTTGGACAGGAATCTCCGTAAGAAAATTTTCTTGGGCAGGAATCTCCGTAAGAAAATTTTCTTGGATGGGAATATCGCAAGAGAATTTTCTTGGACAGGAATATCCGCTAGACAATTTGCTTGGACGGGAATATTCGCTATGCAATTTTTTTGGAGAGGAATATCTGCAAGGAATTTTCTTGGACAGGAATCTCCGCCAGAAAATTTTCTTGGACAAGAATCTCCGCAAAAAAAATTCTTGGATGGGAATATCCGCAAGAAAATTTTCTTGGACAGGAATCTCCGCAAAAAAAAATTCTTGGATGGGAATATCCGCAAGAAAATTTTCTTGGACAGGAATCTCCGCAAGAAAATTTTCTTGGACAGGAATCTCTGCAAGAAAATTTTCCTGGATGGGAATATCCGAAATGATGACATTAATGAATGCAGAACCTTTGAATGTTTCCCATTTCAAAAGCTAAACACATGAATTTAAATACATGTTAATTGAAAATCGGTAAACAGAGGTTCTTTATACCAGGAAATCAGTCCAGTTCCTCCGCTTTTCGCGAAGATCAGTCATTTTCCAATACCACCCATCTTGTAATGCTACATGCAACTTGCATGCAAGTACTTACCAGTTTCAAATGTTTTAAATCTTTTTCCTGTCTCTGCATCCCCGACACACAATAGGGCTAAAAATAGATGTATAATCGTCGTGTACGAAATTAAAAGTGCATACCCGTCATAAAACTAAAAAAAACACTAGTTTATTATATTATTATCCCTAATTATGTACACTTTCCATTTAAATTTAATCATCTGTGTCCGTGCTCCCTCGCTATTTTTCGTGCACCAGCAGGAAACGTTTTTATGTCTTTTGAAAATTTTAATTACCGACGCGAAATGTTGGCGCTTGGCGTGGTCTATTTACAATTAAGGTACATAAGTAAGTACACTTTTATATATAATAATTTTATCATATTATCATGTGTAATGTATATTGTCACAAAATAATTTACCCTTATGAATAACCAAAACTGCTTAAAACGTGCAGAATGAAAAATATTTTTACCATGTCAAAGGTCAACATTAGGGAACTAACCTCAAAGATGCAATAATATCCATCCTATACCTTATCTTATTTAAAGTAAAGGGATAAGTAGTAATAATGATAATTATAATTGTGATATTTCTGGGTTTTTTTTCAGATGAGGAAAATAAAGGTTAGCATAACAGTGACATCTTTCCTCCACAGAAAAAATGAAGTCTCGGTGGAAGATTTGAATGTTGAGATAAAATTCGTTTTTTTTCTGTCTAAAAAACGCTTTTTTTGTGTGATTTATATTTGTATGTATAGATACTTTTGTATACGTCAGTGTATACATATATACATGGTAAAAAAAAGCCATTGTGAATGCTCACATCGTCACATCTCCTCAATATATAAAGCTTTTTTTTCAGCATTAAAAATAGCAATAAATCTCTTGATAAAGCCTCACTTTTACTCACTTCCCTCGTTGCATTAAATAGCAAAAAGCAAAAACGAGGCAACATTCATCTCAACGTCATTGAAGTTGGCATTTGACTCATCATTATCATCAACTACTATTTTGTACAAAAAAAAATTGGGATTCACTGTTTTTTAAATGGTGAAAAAAAGGTTTCTGTTTACTGTTGTATAGTTGTACTTACACTCACATTACAATTATAATGAGTAAAAAAAATTCAAGGTGAGACGTGAAACAGTTGTTTGGGAACCTTGAATGTCTTCTCTGTAACTTTAACTTTTAGGCCAACGTGTTCGTGGGAGTTTTATTTTGACGTTGGAATAATCAGAAAAGGGGGAAATAATCATTTCAATTTCATTCCTCCCCCAGCTTCAAGTCGTGTATCACTAATATATTCTGGGTATTTTCCCTAACTAGAAAAAAGGTTGCGGAATCGAAAAGTCATAATATATATACCTATATACAACAGTCTAAAAATATCGAGTCAGCAAGTCACATCTGTAATAGCAGAAGCAGAGGTGCTTGCCAAAAAAAAGAGGTTTACTTCGTCCTTCTTTTTAGTATTCAGTAAGAAATTGTTTTCGATGAGGAGTCAGTAATTGCTGCTCTTGGCGTTGAAAAATACATAAAAACGATTATAATGTAGATAAATAATTGTGGAGTGTAAACCATAGTTTTGTATCTCGACATGGGTGTTCACTCGGGGGTGGGCTCCCATTGCGAAATCTACATTGTTATAATACTGCAACCAAAGACTTGAGCAGGAATTGTATTTTCGGAGGTATCTTTTTTTTTTAATTTTTCTTCTGTACTTGATTATGTCAAGTTCCAGTGGCAGTGTGGGGACGGGGAGTGGTAGTTCAAGTGGGAGTGAGAGTTCGGATGAGTTCTTTGATGCGGAGGAAGCTTCCGGAACCTTGCTCAGATTTCCTAGAAGATCCGATAATCCTCAGGAAAGAGTTGATTTGACTACTCTGACAGCAGCAGAAGCTGACAGCACGGGGTCGGAAATCTTCTTTTCGCCCACGTTGAAAGTTACAACTTTACAGCGGTCGAATAATACTACTACCACTACTACTACTACCACGGAAAGCGATGGAAATGGAAACTCTAATAGCGGCACCACGACAACGGATAATCGAGATTTTACTGGTGACGAGGTCGATGGGGGGATGGATGACTCGGCACAGGTATGATCGTCTTATTCCTCAATGAACACGACGAAGCATAATACGTAACTATGGTGTATGGATGGATTTTATACATTGTCAAACATTTGTTAATTTTATTGTTTTTAAATATGACAATAGGATAAGGACTTCGAAGCTCAGGAAGAGTCAAGGAGGCGACGAATGGAGGAAATGAGGCGCCGACTAAATATTGAGGAACTTGAAGAACCGCCACAAGATGAAACTTCGCCGTCCGATAGTCAAACATCTAGTGTGGAAGGAATTTACGGTGCAACGTCTTCCAAAATTTCTCACCCTTTCAAGGTTGTGGATCACGATGCGGCAAGCCTGCAGTCGGGAGTGTCAATCGGAAGATTGGGAAGGATATCAGTCATTTCTAGTACCGGTCCCAATGCCTCGGCACTGCAGGCTGTACAACCTTCTAGTGTACCCAGCAATCCAACTGTAGCAAATCCGAACGGTACCACGGTGTTTCAAGATGGAGCTTCAAAAGCTTTTGTACCTGAACCCGACGTAGTAGCCAGTTGTAAGGAGAATCAGGCTGATGGAGAACCTGTTGTGTCTTCTTTCAGTGGAAAAGTTCCTGTTGCTCCTCCGAGAAGAAAACGAAAGAATGTAAACGCGCCTCAGAGACCTACTGATTTGCCGTCGAATTATTCTCTGGATGCCGAATCAGATACAAGTAGCTCTTCAAGACGCAATTTTAGGACAAGCTCTACTACTAGTGTTAGCTCATTGCAATCACCTCAACCTCCTAGTCCAACTGTTTCTATTCGGTCTGTTAGCAAGGATTTAGATCGGACACTGGATTTGAGTAATCAAAAGTTTTGGATTGTGAAAGCGCAAGATGAGGAAAAAACAAGAGCTAAAAATTCCGGACCTCGGGTTCTTCGGCGAACGGAGTCATTACCGAAAGAATTGATGGACGCCTTTGATCCCTCGGGCTCAGGATCCATGGGAGGGTACTCCTCAAAATCAAATTCCAACTCTTCCACTCTTAATAACAGCCAGGTTGCTGTTCCTCCTGAAGCAGAGAGTTTGGTTGCCCAGCAGGTGGTTCCTACGTTGATTCAAGTTTCATCGCAAATTTCTGCCATTGCAGCTGCTGAAGAGAAACAGGACGCGGAGCTTCCAATGAATCTAATATTAAGGACGAGAACTGATTCTGGAAAACTTTTGTCCGATCTGGAGATTTTGGAGCAAGTTACTGTAAGCTATAAATTTCTGTGTTTCTTTGCTTGTGGTGTAGTGATGTATTTATATGGTTTTATAATGACTTATTGAATTTTTCTTCAATAGACGACTGCGAAAATGCAGTAGAGAAATTCAGAATTATTATTGGTACTTTATAACTGAAGAGATTCGAAAAAGATTTCTTTTCAGTTTAAATTTTATATCATACCGTTTTTCCAAACCATCAACTATGCGTACAAAAAGTTTAATGTTATACATATTACGCAAACGCAAGGATTATATAAAGTTTATGTTACGATAATTAATTAAAGCAGGGGTTACTTCATTACACGTTTAATATTATTCTACTTAGTTTCCCCATGAGATTTCTTTTTCGTACGAAAGGACTTTACTCTCTTTGGCTAATTTAGTGGTGATTTGTTGAATTTCTCTTTGTAGCGGCCTAAAACGCTGGATTTGCACATTTATCCGGTACCTATTCGGATTGTTTGGATTTTTCATGTTTATTGAATACTTTAATCCGATACTAGTTTTTTAAAACCCGATTTCCCGTTTGATGCTTGTAATCTAATCAATCTTGACCATGGCAAATGTATTTATATTAGCCTGATTTGTAATGAAGTTTGATTGATGCAGCCATGTTGCAAATGTTTCTTACAACCCACTTTTAAATGTGTAGTTACGTGTATTGTAGAATGTGTACTCAAGTTCAAATCACTTGAACCGATTCAGTAATCTTTAAAGCACTGTAGCCTCGGTTTTTCAATAACGTTTATTTTTTATGATTTTGTTTGAGTGCTTGCTGTGTGTCATTCTATCTATGAGCTATTTTTCAGCGAAATTCATGTTATCAACAGGTTCTTAATTTGGATACTGGAGAACGGATTCCGTTATCGTCTGCTGAAGAAAAAATTCCGAAATGTATGAATCCACTCTCCTTACACATTATGAGGCTCACGTCAGAATATGTCGATAGCACTCACAGAAAAGATCGAGATTCAGATGAAGAGTCAATTGATTCGAAAAAGTCGTCGGCTGCTTCCCAAGAAGACGGGGACTCTGGGGTAGTTAGGAAGAAGACTGCGCAAATTCGAAAATTTTTGGGGTCTACAGTAAAAAAGACTGTCGATAGGGCCAAGTCGTTAGCTCAAAATAAGCACTCTAAGGAAGATAATGATATTAGCACGAACGAAGATATTTTGGTAGGAGGTCAAGATCCTTTGGTTAAGGTAAGTTTAGTATTTTTGACAGCCAGCTTTATTGGTAGATAAGTTATGGTGAATGGAATGTGAATATGCAATTCTTGGCTCACGAAAATCGTATATGTGAAAGTTTCAATCCAATCGCTTAATTTCGAAATATGTAATACAGATGAGAGCAAGTCACAGTCATAAGGGTCCTTATGATTTCGACCATCTACAGCAAGTTCAGGATTTGTCTGGAGAACATTCGGGCCCTGTTTGGTGTATGAAGTTTTCGAATTGTGGTCGGCTGCTGGCTACAGCTGGTCAAGACAGGCACATCCGTATTTGGGTTCTGAAAGACCATCTACCGTATTTCCAAGACATGCGTTCAAAGCACACTATCGATAAAGTGTCCCCAACACCTTCCCAAGAGTCGATTGTTTCACAACATTCCCATCATTCTGCGGAAGAAATGATACAAGCAAGGTAGGACGAAAATTGGACAGAGTTAATTCCGTACTTTAGATTCTAGATTTTAACATTTATTTGATTCATTCCTGAATATAGTGAAAATAGCGACCCGCGTGCGCCGTTTGTCCCCCGACCTCTTTGTATTTATTCTGGTCATCAAGCAGATTTGTTAGACATAGCTTGGTCCAAGAGTTTCTTCTTACTGTCTTCCTCCATGGATCGAACAGTGCGGTTGTGGCACATTTCCCGTCGTGAATGCCTATGTTGTTTTCAGCACATCGATTTTGTGACAGCAATTGCGTTTCACCCAAGGGTAAGATTTAATCAAATTAATTTCTTGTATCTAAATGACAGGTGATGTCAGAAGTTAACGTCTATTTCTGATATCTGTTTCATTGCGGATAAACTTCTGTTTCAGGACGACCGGTATTTTCTCAGTGGTTCTCTTGATGGTAAATTAAGACTTTGGAACATTCCTGACAAGAAAGTGGCCTTGTGGAACGAAGTTAACGGTCCTAATAAGCTCATCACTACTGCTAATTTTTGCCAAAATGGAAAGTTTGCGGTTGTTGGAACTTACGATGGCCGCTGCATTTTCTTTCATACGGAGCAGTTAAAGTATCACACGCAAATTATCGTGCATCGACGGAAGAAAGTACCAGGTCGTAAGATTACAGGGATTGAGCCAATGCCTGGAGAAGACAAAATTTTAGTTACATCAAATGATTCAAGAATTAGAATATACGATCTGCGGGATTTGAGTTTAACATGTAAGTACAAAGGCTATGTGAATTCTTCGAGTCAGATTAAAGGAACTTTCAGTCATGATGGGAAGTACATTGTTAGTGGAAGCGAAAATCAATGCGTGTATATATGGAAAACCTGCCATGACTACTCCAAATTTTCTTCTGCGCGGCGAGATCGAAATGGATTTTGGGAAGGTGTTAAAGGTAAATTTACTGTTTGTTTTCAGGTTTTACTTATTGTATTATTTTACCCCATGAAAGATTCGAATGTATTTGAGTTTTTATTTGGATATTATACGTAGGTATATCATATTATATCATTGTTTTTCAGCTCACAATGTCGTTGTAACCTGTGCTATATTTGCTCCTGATCCTGACGTTATTGTAAAACAAATTGAGGCCCGAGAAAAGGAGTTGGAAACAGAGCAGCCAGGAGGCAGTGATGTGCCTTCAAAAAGTAGTACAACAGCACCGAAAGTACCATCTGGCTATGTGAAATCTCCAACTTTGAGTCTGGCCAAATCTTCTGCACCGAGTCACGCGTACACTCCGACAGGATATATTCTAGTCAGTGCCGATTTTTCTGGGAGTATTAAAGTATTTCTCAGCAAAGTGAAACCTAAGCACAGTTCATTACCTGCATCAGCTCTCGCGTAAATTCATTAAGCTATTTATGATATCCACAGAAAAATTTGTCTTTGAAGGTATAGCACGTATACAATGCGTTATTGTTGCATACTGATAATTTGTGATTATTTCGTGAACTGTCTGTTTTTACTAGGCGAATAATTTAAGAATCCTATCTGTAGAATGAGCCGGAAAAATTACGTTAAAAATGAACGCAAGTTAGGTTTTATTCGCAATTTATGTATCTACTACGTACATAACTGATATTTTATGCTGTACAGAGTACATATATAAATTATGTATAAGTAAATCTTGTTTTGTATTGGTTGGAGCTTATCGTACATTCTTTGTTGAAATGTAATGTACCAGTTTCCATCTTTTTCGTAAGCGTTCCTTAAATGTAGCTATATAAAACTTCAGGAAAGTATTACTTCATCATACCTGTTCAAGGCATTCAAAACGTGCAAATTTAAGAAAAAGAATTTATACATATTTAAATACAAAACGTAACCGATGTTGTTACATTATTATATTTACTAGTAAACGAAATGTATTCAGTACCAGAAGTCGCAAATAAAACTTTCACAATTATGTGGAAAAGTTAAACGTGGCTACGCCGCTTTTTTGGAAGATACAAATTAATTTAGCAACGAATTACAGCAACACATTTCAAATAGTTCTGGAACTGTAACTTAGAGATGCTTTAATGACTTCATCTAATTTTTGAGCAAATAATTCGCTATTTATTAATTCCCCCTGGACACATAACGGATTTTTTACCACGTACTCTACGTAGACCTGTGGAATACAAAAAAATAATGAATTAACGATGATTTATCACATTATACATACATATTATTGGTTATCAAGTTATAATGACGAAGGAACACATGCACACTGAATGTGGATACAAAATAAAACAAACCTGCGTGTGAACTGATCGCAACAATTCCTTCACATTCGGTGAATTCAGGTCAGTATTCATGACGAATTTTACACCCGATGGTGCTTCCCAAAAGGTCATTTTATATTTCGAGGTTCTGTAGTGGAATGAATTATCTTTGATGTCAAGAGGTGAAACCTTTTCTATCACTCCACGAAGTGAAACAATCATTCCGTACACAAGTTTACCTTCCTGTAATTTCAATAAAATTTATTTACCCTAAAGTATACTTATTCAACCAAATAACTCCAGACACTTAATTGCTAAATTCCATCCGTATTTTGATTGGTACAATTATTAATACGTCAGCTACACTCAACGAGAATACACAGCAACAAAAGACGATTGGATTGGGTTATAGAGGCTCATCAGTTTTCGAACAATTGAATTTTTTGGTACCAAAAAGTCAAACTATTAAGGTTGGCTAAACTACTAAACATATTTATTATAGGATATAGCTTGTAATTTTGGCCAGCTGGGTAATTGTGGTCACCCATCAATTTAATCAAGAACTAAGCGTAGTGAAAGAAAAGGGTGTAACATTAAGAAGACTAGTGCCTGCATATATTGTTCATTAATTACATTGGCCGGCAAATTCATTAAATTGTCAAATCAACAATTTTTCGAAGTTTTTCAGGAGCCATTCAGGTATTAACTTAACCTACTTCATTTCTTTATTTTTTCTCGGCTTTGCGGAATTATTCAATCAGACTGTCAGGATAACTCTACTCATATTAAGTCTGTAATTACTTACAATAATATTTTTTTCATAATTATAAATGTTTATCACAATTGAAGATAGGGGTACTCATAATTACATGCAAACGGCCACATTTGTCAATTGTAGTATGTTTTAAAAAATCATAATGTGAAATCGGGGAGGAGGACAAATTTAAATATTTTTTTGGTTATAGCTTAAAATGCTACATATTACAAATTACAATCCTTTCTTTCAAATTCCTTATTTAAACCACAGCGGAAGAATAAAATTGAAACAAACGTTGCAAAAAAGTGGCCACAATATTAAACGTTACCCTGCTAATTCAAAAATGATGCAATTCGACACTTACTTCCTCCTTGCTCATGGAAGGAACTTTCTTTCTGCTCCATTCTCCATAATAGACGAGGACACCGTTCCGGTCAAAAATGTACAAATTGTAAATTGTCATTTTGTTGCACCTTCGTATTTGTTAAGCCCACTTGAATATCTTCGACAGTTACAGCCACGGGTTGGACAATCCAAAATTAGGCAACACCAATAAAGACTTCCCCGGCCTTCAATCCTCCCCCTTTTGCAATCTGTATGTATAAATAAAAAAAATCAGCAACTGGAAGATATTCTACCACCACCAGGAAAGAAATCTGGGAATACGCCATAATAAAAACATGAACGTTTTCACAAATGTATTTCAAAGCAAATGTCAAACGAATTAATTCTATTTCACACTTGATACTTTAAAGTTAAAGACTGATATAATATTCACCCTGTATAACAATATTGAACCCATAATCAAAGCATGCAAACAATTGTACAGCCAGAAGTAATGATACTGGCAGGTTATTGTAATTTTTACTTTTCACGGACAACTTCCGTTGACACAGTGACGGTTCTGTTATTTGTTGCGTCCTATAGATTTATATTATTTTTTATCACTGTGATCGACACAAGACACAATTATTTTAAAAACATTTCGTAGTCATTTACATGTCGACATCAATCATTAAGTATGTATTATGACATCCGCATCCAAATCACTGAAATCTCCTGTCTCACCTGTATCCTGACTCTTGAATCTGTCACATTCACATCGTAGTGAATACTATCGTAGTGAATATTGTAGTGAATATGGTATATTGACCTGTGAACATGAAACTGAAAACTGAACTGAACAACTGAACACAGTCAAGCTGGTCAATAACAAAACAAACATTTTGCCCTGCACCTAACCTACCTTTAGCTTATTCAACACCACCAACAGCTAACCTTAAAAACTTAACCCTAAAAATAAATAACCTGATCTGAAAACCATCACCGTGAAAAGTCAATTCTCAAAGTAATTATAATTTATTTCACCGACAATTAAAGCAGAAGAATGTCAATCTTACTCAACAATTCCGGAAGTTCCAGGGGGGACGTCAGAGGATAATCCTGGAATCTTTTTAACTCCAATTCTCTCTCACAATGAGTTCCAATTTAGGGAAATCACGTCCCAGATTTAAACCAGAATTAACACTAGTCTTTCCGAAATGTTCTCCCTCCTCAGTTGACACAGTATGCCACGAATAATATTTCAAGCTATTTAGCTCCGAACGCAGGCAAAACTGCATTTTACAACTGAGAAAAAAAAGGAATTTTTAGCACATACGAATTTTACGAATAAGAATAACAAAAAGAAGAATTGGAAGTTGGAACGGAGCAAAAGAAGCACTCGATGGCATTCCACCAACCGATGATCGTCCGTTCAACCATTTTTGCCAGAAGTTCTACATGCAGACAATGCAAGTGCAGTTCATTGTATGCATAAAAAGCCTAGCAAAGAATATTACAGATTTTATCCTGAATGTCCCAGATCATCCCCAGTAATTCGGGGAGTTGAATAGCCTAAGTTCAGAATAGTCCGGAAAAAGTTAAATCTAAATTTTTATTAGAACGTAAATATACTTGATTTCCACCTCAGACTGTTTTTTCTCCCTTATAGATAGTTTATGGGTAATTCCCCACGGATTACTCCTTTCGTATGACAATGCAGTCAGAAATTCGGGGGGTAATCCCTGGAAGTATCCTGTGCAGAATTAAAAAGCGCGGATACAGATGTCCGCAGAATCTGCGCAATTTCGGCGTAATTTCTCTTGTACATAAATATGGCAAATAAACAAATAGGCACAGCAACACATTTTCCCAATATTGCGCTATGGCACTGGAAATACGCCGGAAATAGCTATTTGCGGTATCCACCTATAACGGAAACGCTATTGATGGCCAAGATCATATTTTTAGTGCTATTTACTTTTGAGATAAAAATGCGGCTATCACTTTATTTATACTTTTAGATGTTACCCAGGGATTGTATCGGATCTACCTCTTTAAGTTGGGTTATTTTAATTTTATTTTTTGTATATTCAGCCCTTCTAGATCATAAGCTACTTCGACGGCTGCATGATCAGTTTCAAGGTCATGAATCATGACCCCACGCACAAATTAATTTTTTACATGGGATTCATCCTAGGAAAACTCGAGCCAAGTAACTCTGGGTGTTGTTGTACAATGATAATGACGATGTTCGTTTTTACTAAACGATGATGTATACAGAGTCGGTGTGTGATGTTGTTTTGTTTTAAATTATATCATCAGGGGTGGTAAAAAAATGAAGAAAAGACCGAATTCCGTCTCGTGACCTACATCCCGGAAGCAGATGAATTGGTTCAACAGAGCAAGTATTTAGTGACTGCAAAAGGAAGTCTTGAGAGAAGCTTTCAAACGCCGATAATAAAGAACCGGTCCCTTTGGAGAATAAGCATGTTGACCTTTTGAAAATGGTTGACACGCACATCCGCTTGAAACGGTCCACAAATGTCATCGAAGCCGCAGAAGGTATGCTCATAGCTTCTAAAGTACATGTAAGCGACTGGTTACATTACTGATTTTTGCTCAGTATGCATAAGTCCAAATATGTTTGTTTTTTCACCAGCAGCTCGAGAAAATAGGAAAAAAAGTGAACTTGCTTCAAGTTTGTACGGAAGACCATTGCATGAAGTTGATCCATTTGTGTTTAAAGAGGTAAAATAATTGATTTAGTTGTGTTCGTTTTTTGGGGGGGGTGACGAATTAAATACAGGATTCTATTTGAATATGTGTTCTTGCAGACATTTTGCGTTATCGCCAAAAAATATGGACACCATTACGTTTATCGCTTCTCCGCTACCAAATCTTTATTCCTATTTGGTCCAGTTCATCCTGTCAGAAGAATCGCATGCAAAATCATGTCCAATCAGATTTTTGATTTATTCATTATCTTGGTTATTGCTGCGAATTGCATTACTTTAGCTTTGGATACTAACTGGGAAATCGGTTCCACGGGAGTCATGCACGAAGATCCTTACCAAAGCTTTATAATTGGAATTACGGAGTAAGACACAATACGGAGCGGGCAAAATTGTTTGGAACTCAGTCCACCTACAGCTAAATCTAGGGCTAAATATAATTTCAACATTTCGAGCGTTTATGCCTTTAATTCAGGACGTTAATGACCTGAATAAACATTTATTCTTACAGGTTCATATTTTTGGCCATTTATACGATTGAAATGGTCACCAAGATAGCTGCGAAGGGGTTTCTTTTTAATAAATTCGCTTACTTAAGAAACGCTTGGAACTGCCTAGATTTTGTTGTCGTTTGTTCAGGATACGTAACAATTGTCCTAAATCAGACCGGCGTTGGTGGGGATAACTTAGAATTCCTGCGAATCCTTCGAGTTCGTAAGGGAAATACGTGTTTTTGACGAATATTTGTCGTCAATTTATTTGATGATTTAATCATTTAATTTGGGGAATTGCTTTCTTGTAGTGCGAGCTTTCAAAACCATCTCTCTACTACCTGGTTAGAGTTTACAATTACTCCCACCATTATTACCCACGCAGATTCCCTTAAACGAAGTACACTTATTCATTGAGTAAACTTTTTTTTAAAAAGCACAGGATTGCGAATGATGATCGACACCTTGCTCAGCAGTGTAGTTCAATTGTTGGAGGTGATGATCCTGACTTTGTTGGTACTCATGATATTTTCTCTCCTGGCGCTACAGTTGTACATGGGAAAGCTGAGACAGAAATGTGTTCTCATCAAGAATGGTCCAGCACATATAGAAAAAGTGGAGGAAGGTGCCAGAATAGAAGAGGAGTTGTACCCAATCAATCCATGGGATGTGGATGCAGGCGAGAAGTGGTATGAGTAAGTGCTTAAATTTACACGTGTAATGATTCATGGTTTCCGAATAATTTGTGTTATGAAAATTAAATTACATTGATTACTTTGATTGGAGATGGGTGAACCGAGAAGACAACTGGCTGGAGAGGGTAGATGGCTACCCCAAGGATGAATTCGTTCCGTGTGGGAATGGATCCTGGAGCCGGTAAGTATAATTGTATTATATCAACGTGTTATGTCCCGCTGTAAACCTGTCAAAGATACCCTAAGAAAAAGGGTGGAAAATGCTCAATATTATCTCACGGCATTTCTCCGATATGTCCAGAAGTTACCATAATTTGTACGTATGCCCAGAAGTATTCCACGACCTATTTCCCGACCCAGATTGATGATGCCTCATAATCTTTGTCTATACATTTGGCTACGAATTCTCACTGTGCCCCATATACCCCTTTCAGCGATTAAGAATACTATATTTATAGCATACAAGAAGTTAAATTAAATGGGTTTTGTTTGAATTCCAGACGATGTCTACTGGGCTATGTTTGCCTAGGAAATATCGGGAACAATTTTGACGAGGGTTGGACGAACTTCGACAATTTCTTCAGTTCCATGCTGAGCACCTTTCAGTTGATCACTTTAGATTTTTGGGAAAGACTCTATGATCTAGTGAGTGCAATAAACTAAGAATCACTAATTTCGCCGGTGATTACAATTAAACTACACATGTCCAAGAAATCCAGAATGCGCAGTGATATTGGCACAGACTGTTATTGTTCAATTCAGATACTTTCCACCACTTCACCCGGTCATGTTCTTTTCTTCCTGTTGGTGATATTTTTGGGATCATTTTACCTTCTGAATCTAATGCTGGCGGTTGTGGCAATGAGCTACGAAGAAGAATATCAATCAGCAAAGGTGAACAATTTGCTCAGTCAACAATTTAGTAATGTTTTCTAGGTACTTTCGCGGACGCACACAATAGGATTAAAAACATATTAAAGCGATTATCGGATTTTGGCTTGCTTCTTATCGTTTTTTTAATGGTATTCTATTTGCCTCTAGACGCCAATGCCCTATCAACAAAAACTTAGTTTACATCGCTCGTCATCAGCTTTCAGCTTGGATGATCCCGTGAGGCTGAACGTCAGGATTTTGAATCAGTATCATAAGTTAACTCTATCAGAGAGGGAAATGCAGGCCAAAACTTTGAAGCGTGGATCGTCAGGCAAGTCATTTTGCGTTTAGTCACGCCCAAAAGAGTTTTAAAGGAACTAGCCCAAATTATGCGTATTAGAATTGTTTAGTAGAATTGTTTTGTCTGGAATCAGGTTCAACGGTTACATCTGATGGCAAGAAAAAAGGGAATCTGCATTCTGCCATTATGACCTTGCTAGGCCGACGAATATCCATGGAGGGCGAGCCTCCTAAGGGCGCCAAGTCGACTAGATTTTTTGAGGGTAACGTCTCACCATCCTGTTCCATTTTGTTTTTAAAAAATCGGGCGTTACTCGTGTTTTGCCATTATTTCTACAAATATATTACAATTACAATTCATACTTGTGTTCGTGTAATAAACAGGCGAAGACGAGGAATCAGCTCATGAAAATGACGGCACACACGCCACTTCAGCTGGATCCACGCCAGTAAATAGCTTTGACCAATCAATTATATGCATGAATTATTTGTATTGCGTTGTAAGTGTCGTTTTAATTAATTGAATTTTTTCCCTTGTTATTATTAACAGCATATGGAGAAATCCTTCGAGTCTATTAAGACATTTAAGGAGATTACACATGTTGTTTCCAAAGTCATTCTAAGTAAGGTTTCTATCACTATTATACACCAGTTTACTATGTTTACGTTTACAAGTATATTTTGTGTATTACCTGCTATAATTTTCAGAGGGCGCAAAAGCAGTTAGTAGGGGAGCGGTTAGATCTGCGAATGCTTGCTGCAGATTTTTGCACCGCGTCCACGTCTTATTATTACCAGTGGTGAATCACTGGTCTTTCGAGGTCCTCATAACAAGTTGCATTATAATCAACACGACACTACTTGCAAGCGAGCATCATAAACAACCCAAATGGCTAGACGATACTTTGGATTACGGAAATCATGTAATCGATATACCAATAGTACAATAATGTGTAAATATGCATAGCAGGTGCTGCTTCGAAATATAAATAGTTTAACCATCGTTTTCTTTGTTTTCTGTTTTTGCATTAGTTTTTTACGGCCGTGTTCGTTTTTGAAGCTGTAATCAAGATTTGCGCTCTCCAGAAAGAGTATTTCAAAAGCTATTGGAATATCTTCGACTTATTTGTAGTAATTGTGAGTCTGGTTGATGCCTTAATTGAATCGTACAATTTGAAGCTCAGCGTTATTCGTTCCATGAGATTGGTTAGTTTTCCACCGATTTCAAAACTGATTTTTCGGATATTTGCTAAACTTTGATTTCAAAGTATTATACCATTTTTGAATTACCAGCTCCGGGTTTTCAAATTAGCACAAAGCTGGATAACCATGAAAGTTTTACTAAACATTATCTTCTCTACGTTTGGTGCCCTGGGAAATTTAACATTGGTCCTCATAATTGTATTGTACATTTTTGCCGTCCTTGGTCTTCAAGTTGTCGGACACTACTACACCAAGGACGCCTTTGAAGCAGCTAGCAAAGAGGAGGAGTTTCCCAGGTGGGATACCCATTCAATCAGCTCCAAAAATTAAATACCCTTCGAATAATTTACTGAAAAACATTGAATTTGCAGATGGAATTTTCACAACTTTTTCTATGCATTTATGATGGTGTTTCGTTTGATTTGCGGCGAATGGGTTGAGCCCTTATGGGATTGTTTGAAGGCTACTCACGAATCAAAAAATGAGGTAAACATACGAATGTTGCCAGAGAATGTGATGTCATTTGAATTTCATAATTATGTCATGATCACTGACCCCTTGTTTAATTTTTATTTTGTGTACATTAGGTGAAATGTTTCATGATATACTTACCCGTCGTAATAATCGGGAACTTCATTATCCTCAATCTGTTCCTCGCCCTCCTCCTCAACAGTTTTGACACGGAAGAACTTGAAACTCAGCGAGCTGTACGAGCATTTTATTTTTCCTCAATCCGAACTCGGGAAGTTACTCATTGTTATAACGTTGCAATCATTGCTTTCAGAAAGAACTAGAGGCTTCAGGAAAAGCAGACGACCAATTAAAACGATACGCAAATATTCTGTCGCGAACGAAATCTTCGGATGGCGTTGAAGCCAGCATGAGCTTAGACTCGGTGGATGGCCCACACCGACAGGCCCAGCTAGCGCAAAGAGAGGTAAACCATTTTGCGTCGTAGTTCACAAACGTTTTGACAATAAGCACCCACATAACTGCTTCAGCTAAACAAAATTGTGAATTTTTGTAAAGGCAGCAAGAGGGAGAGCGCGTTTCCAGAAAATTGCCAAAAAGATCATATTTCTAAACCGGAAGAAGATCGTTGAGAAAATGATAGAAAAGGCACGGATGAAGCGGAAAAATCAACATTCCGCAGTAGCAAAAGTCAATACTTTGCTAGTTAACAAGAGTTCTTTTAACTTAGGAAGTTCAGAGGTGAGTATACTGTAAACTCTCGATTTTTTTCTGGGACAGAATCAAATGACATAAAGTATTGTCATGCTTGCATATGTATATCTTTGAAAAATCCCAGATATGTATAAATTCTTTCGCAGTCCCTAGCAGATCAGGAGAAGGACCCACGATCGAGTTTACCCGGAGCTTGCTTCCCGGACAAATGCTGGAAACAAAACTGTATGTGTTTCATTTGTGCGCGATCAACAAAAACTGGATGCTGGGGACGTTTCAGGAAGTTGGCGTGTGCCATTGTCTACCATCCAATCTTCGAATGGATGATACTGGGCCTCATCTTTGCTTCGAGTATCACTCTGTGCTTTGAGGATGTCTATTTAGAGACCAAACCCAGCGTTCAGGAGGCTTTGTTTTACATTAACTCAGTATTTACAGGCATTTTTGTTCTGGAAATGTTACTCAAGTGGTTCGCCCTAGGAGTTTGGATATACTTTACTTCCTCCTGGACGCTTTTGGATTTCTTCATTGTTGCAGTTAGTATTATTTATTTATTTATATTTTTAATTTACAGTTTCATAGGATCCAGCTTTACATATAATATTTACAATTTGGTATTTTTAATAAATCAGGTCAGCTTAATCACCTGGTACCCTGACTTACAAAATCGGATAAGCGGAGAGCAAGATGCATTAGCATCCTCGAATACTGGCATTAACCTTTCCTCCTTGAAGGCACTCAGGACATTACGAGCTTTACGACCGCTGAGGGCTATTTCTAGATGGGAAGGAATGAAGGTACGAAAAATTTTATTTCGAGAAAACTTCCGTCAATTGATTTAACTAAATAGCATGTCTTCCTCTATAGATTGTTGTGAACGCGCTAATGTTCGCAATACCATCTATTGTCAACGTATTGTTGGTCTGTCTGCTGTTCTGGCTAATATTTTCCATCATGGGTGTTCAGTTTTTCAAAGGGAAATTCTACAAATGTGTAGACAATGACAGTGGCGACATTCTACCCGTGAAGGTAGTAATAGCGCAATTATAATTTGAACGGTAATAAAATGTCAAGAAATATGATCGTATTCAAATTTTGTGTTGACAAAAAATGGGATTTTCGTTTAATAGAAAGTAAAAAGCAAAATGGAGTGTTGCAATCGTACAAATGAATGGTCGTGGATCAACACACAGCCGAACTTTGATAATGTCTTACTAGGTTACCTCACCCTTTTTCAAGTTGTACGTACTGCACACATTATTTTTAAAAAAATTTGCCCTCAGCTACAGAAAATTTTGGCTTACTATTATTTTTCTATCTATTTGCAGGCAACGTTTGAAGGTTGGATGGAAGCAATGCAAGCGGCTGTTGACTCAACCGAAATTGATCAACAGCCGGAACGCGACAAGTCCTTCTCCTACTACTTGTTCTTTGTTATTTTTATAGTCTTCGGTTCTTTTTTTACTCTCAATTTGTTTATTGGAGTAATTATTGATAACTTCAACAGACTAAAAAAGCAGGTACGTAGAAGGCAAGTACCCGGACTATTTGTTGCCGATCTGTATTTTAATTTTATTTCCCCTGGTTCTTGCTTAGGGTAAGCCCACAGTATATCTTTCTTTTTTCATTTTTTTTTTGTAGTACGAAGGAAGCTTAGTGGAGGCACTGCTCACCCCAAGCCAACGCCGATATTACACTACAATGCTTAAACTAAATCGGAAAAAACCTCAAAAAGTCATTAAACGTCCTGCGAGTACCTTTTTATCTCTCTTCTACGACATATCGTTGTCCAGAAGGTATTTGCAAACACTATGAACTCATAATTTGCTCTCGACTAATGTCATATGAGGTATGTTTCACATAAAACGCCCCCTTCTTTTCCGCTTGTAACTTTCGTGCAAGCTGTAGAAGATGGTGATCGATGCATGCAATTAATTGATTTAATCCCTTCATCAAGTGTAAATGCATAAGAACTCCAAAACATTTAAAGCATATTGGGAGAAAAAATTTTACTGCCGGAAGAATCTCGGCTTTTAGAATTGGTACTATTCATTTGTACTCGCCGGACAATAGAACCGAGCATGTGGGTGAAGTTAAAGGAACCTCTTGGTAGTCAGAGCTTAAAGTCTATTAAATTTTTTAGAGGTCAGTTCATTAATACTAAAACCTCAAAGTTTGAGTACTTCAACGAACTTCATTTTTCTAAGACTTCTACGAAAATAAGACGAAAAGTAGTGAGCGTTTTATATAAAACATACGGTAGTGTATACATAATTGATACTAATGCAAACGTATTTACTGCTTGGTCAATTCGTATAGATTTGAGATTTCTATTTTTATCATGATTTTCCTGAATATTATCATCATGGGCTTCGAAACTCACGATCAACGAGAGGTTATGTCGCACACCTTCTTTTGCTTCAATGCTTTTTTTACGGCAATTTACGGCTTAGGTAATTATCATAAATGATTGACATGCTTGTGATCTGATGATGCATTTTCAAGATTTTAAATAGTAATTGAAAACTTTTCACTACATTTTTGGGGATAGAAGCGCTTGTGAAAATCATTGGTTTGCGTCAGTATTACTTCACTGTCCTGTGGAACCTATTTGATTTTATTTTGGTGATCGCGTCGATTGTGGAGCTATCTTGCGCCGACAAGTGCGGTTTAGACAATGGATTTCCCGTGCCCCCAACTATGCTCCGGATTGTTCGAATTTTTCGCTTAGGACGTGTATTGCGACTTATAAAAGTGGGTTATGAAAGAGCATAACGGAGTATAAAAACTAGCTCCCTCAATTAAAATTAACTACACAATAGATAATGTTGGTTATATTCAGGCTGCAAAGGGAATAAGGAAGCTACTGTTTGCCTTAGTGGTGTCCCTGCCCGCCTTATTTAACATTGGGGCTCTTCTGGCGCTAATCACCTTTATCTATGCCGTACTGGGGATGGCCTTATTCGGAAAAGTGGCCAAAAACACAACTATTGACGAAGTTTTTAATTTCGAAACGTTTATGCGGAGTTGCATAATGCTGTTAAGGTATTGCAAAACTTTTTGGAACGCAATCTGTATTAGCATTGTCATGTGCTTGTAATGCTTCTTTACTTAAATACAGGATAATGACGGCCGCAGGTTGGAACGATGTCCTGATAGCATTGACTCCTATTACACCTGAGTGTGGATCGTACCGCAATATCAAATGTGGACGTACAGGAGAGGGTGACTGTGCTAGCGTGGGTTTGGCAATTCTGTATCTGGTATCATACCTGCTAATCAGCTACTTGATTGTGATCAACATGTATATTGCGATCATCCTGGAGAATTTTGAGCAGGCGAGTAAAGAAGAAGAAGTGGGAATCATTGAAGATGATCTAGACTTGTTTTACGTCAGGTGGTCAAGGTAATTACGTGGTAAAAGTATTTTGAATTCCATCAAGTGCACTGAGTTTGAAATTTTATTTTGCCCAAATACTTGCAGGTACGACCCAGATGCAACTCAGTTTATCAGCTTCGACCAACTATCCGATTTTTTGGCTAGTTTAGACCCCCCACTGGGAGTACCCAAGCCAAACATCGTTGCAATAGTTGCCTTTAATTTGCCCATAGCCAGAGGGAATAGAATACACTGTTTGGATATTCTCCATGCGTTGATTAGACGAGTGATTGGCCATGTAGATGACACTGAAAATTTCAGAAAGGCAATAGAAGAAATCCAATTTGAAATCTTCACATTATTTCAAAACTTGTAAAGAAAAGTAAAATATGTATTTTTTTTTATCCAGCTGCAAGAACAAATGGAACACAAATTTCGGAAGCAGTTTCCAACAAGAAAACTGCTTGACATCATTTCTTCTACTCGAGTTTGGAAAATTCAACACAATGCGGCAGTTGTGATACAGAGAGCATGGCGTGCTTACAGGCAACGGAAATACGGTATTACCGCCGTCAAATCCAGCTATTCTACGAATCAGCACCACCAAAATGCAGCGGGTGCAAAGGAAAAAGGGGGTGATGTTGTAGGGAAAATGGGACATCTTTTGCATTTGGGTGATCACAATAAAGGAGGAAAGAACCATTAACGTTGAAAGTTGAAGGTACAAAGCACTTAGTTTTGATTTCGGTTACTTATAGCTTATAATATTTGTTGCTGAATCCAGTGAGAATTTGCGTCTTTTTTTTTTTTACAGATTACGAAAGTTTTTTCAGAGTTTTAAGCAGCAACATTGATTTATAGTATGTATATTGATTATTGACACTACTATGTATGTATGTACACACCAGTTTGTCGTATTTAAAAAGTTTTCAAAGTTTTAATTCATTATACATAAATAATAAATGTACCTATAAGTATGTATAATAAAAGTTACACAGCTCGTAAACAACGTACATAAAATTATGTATGTACTTACTTCTTCATTTAAATTGTATCTTCGAAAAGGCAAGCAGCGATTTGTACATCACGATTAATTAAGAAGTACATACGTGCGTTAAAATAAAATACGTACAAATAGACACCAGGTGATACGCTCGAGAAAAACATCTCGAAAACACCAGTTATCTATTTTTCTGGTGAATTCACGGCAGCAGAAAACAATTCATTCTTGTCACTAGAACTTTCTAGAAAACTAGAAACCTATAAAAAATTATAAACATTAAACATAATACTCAGGGTTGGAGTAGGAAGTAATGGACGCTTTTGCTTTCCAAAAATACATGATTGGGGCAATGAGACGCCCGTGAAGCTTAAATGTACTTAGGTATGTATATGTGCACATTACTACGCGTATCGAAAGCACAATTTATGTCGTAGGTGCAAGTACAATCATTAATCATATACATGTATTGAGAGAAACCACGTTCATTAGGAAATCTTAGTGGCAACATTTTTGTAAGAACGATCAACTTATTCATGTTACTAGAAAATAAGTCTCACAATCAGTACGAGCTGCATTTTCACAAACATAGTGTTTCCGCAACAGGATTAATATGTGCATATTTATAGTAATACTCCTCGCACAATAAAAGGCATTCTGAGATATGTAGGGGTACAGTAAATAAATCCTGTGACGTTGGACGTTCCACGTAAAACTCCTGAAACGATAAACAGCATTCTAAAAGGACATACAAGCTGCTGGCATAATCATCATCATCACATTAAATCCACGCGGAAACCAATGACAAGTTTCACGGATCACACAATTTATCATCATCATAAATAAACGTGTTTCTAAAATGTCCAGCAATTATCATACTTTCAGCCATAGTTAGCCGCAGAGTATCCCTCGTCTCTTTTAGCCCCCAAAACATTTTCAAAGTAATGTTTCAGCTTGACTAAAAATCATACTAAACTTATAGCTGCCGCAATATTTTTTGTTCTTAAACGACTGATGGCTCATTTCAGCCCATATCCTGTCATTTTATTCCATTTCTCGCATAATAAGGGTCACTCAAAGATCCTTAAACGGTCAGAGTCCCCCAAATTCCAAGCCGTCAAGCATACTTTTGAATTTTGTATGCCCTCTTTAAATAATTAAATGAAGTCCAAGTGATATGTATACACTTTGACTATTAAAGTTGCAATATTGACTAAACTTTTCAATACCAATTACTTTCGCAGTATTACTTGTACAATTTGCTAAACCCAGGGGGCGATACGGGTTTGAAGGGTAAGGTGCACGACAGCGTCTAAAAAGAGAAAAATTAAACAAACCATATTTATTACAAGAGTTATAGGTATATATACCAAAGACGTTAATACAAGATTCTTAGTCTCCATCTCCAATCTCCACTAAACCTACTTAACATTCCCAAGAAGCAAGTCCTTTATAGCGACAGCCCACTACCATCATTTCATCAGTCTACATACTTTATCAGAGTTAGCAACATACCAATAACGACTAAGGACCATTGAAAATATTTTTGTAAATAAAAAAAAAAAAATATGAAGAAAAAAGTGAAACGTATAGTTTTCCTAAAACGATCAATCCGAATTTATCAAAGTGCTTTCAAACCGGCTATCGGCTAACAAAGACTGATGAAGCAAAGGAAAAGCTAATTATACATCCTAAATTTTAAAATCTAAAACAATGACTCCATCAAAACTCAACAGTGACTACACAATATTTCAAACGTGATTAAAGTACAGCTTATTCCATGTGACTAAATCAGTTTTATTCGTTATTCTAACGTGAGAAGGTGACTCATAACCGCTAAATGGTGATAACAAGGCAAATAAAGAAGAAAAAAAAGTGTCCACAAAGGTTACCAACATTTAAAGTATTGTTTCGAATCCAACCGATTAAGTATTACATCAGTTATTTTTGATTTTGTTATAACATACACACAAAAATAAAACTACATATAAACTTACGTGTGGAAACGGTTATAAGAGTGACGTTCCGACCAAAAAAGTGTGTCCTCATCATCGAAAATCCAACGGAGAACGTGCGTATAAAATAAAAGGGAAATAAAACGGGGGGAAAATATAGTAAGTAACAAAAAAAAAATAGGAAAAAAATATATTATGAACACAGTGGGCAAAAAGAGCATGAGAAAAGGATTCTTTTGATTTGATGGTGGAAAAAAAAAGAAGTCTATAAAATGTGTGTGAGGAAAAGTATGTGCAGAGCACCGTGTGTAAAATTTCAAAAACTACCGGGAAGATGAGGGAATCTGTGGATTTCGGCCCCCGACATGTTTGCCTCCGAATGAGAATGAAGCCGGCTGATGAGATCATAGTAACATAGTAGTAAAAAAAAAAAAAAGCGAGTGGCAGCGAGAGAAGAGTGGGATTGCATGCATAGAAAATACAACTTGGGTATATTTTTCGAACCAAAGAGCGGAGTGTGTGTGAACGAGGGAGAGAGAGAGAGCGAAGAGCGTAAGGAGAGCGTGTGAGAAAGAGGGAGAGACAGAGAGAGAGAGAGAGAGAGAGAAAGAGAGAGAAAAAACCTCATATTACCGTCGCGAAAGTCGCAAGAGAGAGCATTTGTGTTCAAGTCTTCAAGATCTAAACTATGGACGACGTAGCTGTGGAAGTAAGGGGAGAAAATGGAGCCTATTATCAGGTATAAAAAAAAAAGTTCTTTTTTTTTTCACCAAAAAATCATTCAAATCTTTTTCCAAAAAATTCCTCGTCAAACCCTCCATTATCCCCATAGTTTCTTCTTCATGGGTCATGGGTCAATTCTTTTCTTGATAGTCTTTTCCTCCCAGGTTGCGGACTATGTTAGATGCGAAAAAAAAGTATAAAATAAAATAAAAATTAGGAAGAAAAATTTCGGGGAGATTTCAGCTTTCAGCTATACTTTTTTTTTTCATAACCTAATACACTACGGCTTTATATTGTTTAGCATGTAAATTCTATCTCCTCCGGGGCCCGTGAGAATAGTCATTCCGGCATGGCTCGCGCACTCATTCCATTTACATTGTATGTGTTTATTATTAAAAGACTTTTTTTTTTTATACTTCTTTCATCTACTTTTTTTCCCCCCTCTTTACTCTTCCTCATGGCTTTTATACGGAATCTTAGTGGTTTCCACAACCTCAATTTTCCTTCAATTCTTTATAGAGAAGGGAGAAAAGATTTTGTATGAAATGGACTGGGCTTTTTTTCCCAAAAATTATGATGAAGTTTTGATACGAAATCTTTATTTGGATGCTTCACAATGTTTTTGTAGTTTTGTTTTTACCTTTGGCATAATCTTGTTGATATTTGTAACCGATTTTATGGGATTTTCTTTTTGCTAGTTTCTGTTGGTTGTGTACGAAGGATGGAAAAGTCGGTTCATTTTACCGTCATGAATGCCCTTGTCCTTTTCGCAGGGACCGTTTTTGGGATGCATGACGGAGACGAATGATGAACCGTCAGTATCTTTTGTCCTTCCGGTTACCGGGAGGGTTTGGTTTACTTTGAATCGCTTTTTCAATCGCTTGTGGTGGTGATGGCCGGTGGGACTATCGGGAAATTATTTGGATTTCCGGTGCATGCCTACTTGATGGGGAGGGGGCTTCTTCTCGGTTGGTAGTTATGGGGGCTCCGAAATGTCACTTAATTCGCTCTTACTCTTGTTGTAAAGGTTCTGTGGGAAACCGAATAGTTGATACAAGATTAGCTCTAGGTGGTTGGTTTTGGTAGGTATTTTGGTATATGCTTGGTGGTCTTAAAGTTGTTCTACAGCTAAAACATGTAAGATGGTTGAATGAATGAGTTGAGCTCATTTATGCGGCTCCAACAAAATGATGGGGATTGTGGGACTGAAGACTGAACCGTAGTTGTGTGTATTATTGTGCAGGAAATGGCTTGATGTGTCGTGCCATGCATGGGCTTGTTCTTGTACCATGTTCATTGTTGACAGTTACTCGGTGTGTAAAGGCTTATGAACTTGTGTTCAGCAACCCGTTGTTGTGACTCACCTACATTTATCGGGTCACGGCCGTCTTCAATGTCACTGTACACTGGTTTCCCCTTAGTCTTCGTTGGGATTGCGTGGTTCAAGTTTCACCGCACTCGAATTATATTAGTTTAATGAAATTATCGCAGACGGGGTGGTTTTCAGATAATGTATAATATTTATATCTTACTAACCTAATGTGTATTTTTACAGGCTTTCGTACGGGACATCTTTGACGACGGGCATGTTGTCGTATCCTTCGAAAACAAGTAAATTCTATTGTATCTGTATCTATTTACATTATACCCTGAACAGGATATGTTGATAGTAATAAAATCATAATTTTGTTTTTCTGCAGTGTATTGCCGGAACAGCGGCTGCCTTTTTCGCGAGTAAGACTACCACCGAAACTAAATGGAGGCAGTCCGGGTACTTTCGTTGAAAATCAAGAGGTGGAAGTTTTCTCATCTCCTGGCGAGTCTGAGGTTGGAGGTTGGTGGAGAGCTACCATCAAGGTACTTTCAGTGTGATTTTTTGAACCCTTTGAATATGCTCGCGTCATGAGGAAAGCTAACGCTAATAGTAATTTTAATGTGACATTTTTAGATGGTACGCCAGGACTTGTATGTAATTCAGTATTTGAGCGCTGAAGCTAAATCGACTGAAATTGTGGAATCATCTCGGCTCCGTATGCCCAATCCTAATCCGCCCATAGGAAAAACAACTTTTTATAAAATTGAACTGCCGGTGCCCGATGACGTCGTCGAGTAGTAAGTTCAATAAATGAATGTAATGTTGATTTCGAGCCTTAGCGTCTCCATTTCCGGATGCATATGTATATTTATTGTACTCGTAATTATTTTCAGCCTGAATACACTCTCCACAAGTGCCAAAATTGAGAGTTCACATCGTGAGTTCCAACGACTGACTGGCGCGGGATCGTGTAGGTATATCCCCGACAAACACGTACTCTGTCTAATTGTAAGTACATTTCTCTCCGCCTTAAAATGCATTGAATTATTGTAACTTAAGGGCAAGGCTCGATGATTAACAGTGAGTAGTGGCCTGAATTACAAGCTCAATGAAGCAGATGTAACTTCTGAGGAAAAAAATTCGTTGAGAGCCTAACCTTGTCAAATATTATTTATTATTAACCATTGTAACTTGAGCGATACATACATTATTCTTTGCGACGTGAATACTGAAGTTATATGTCTGTATACTCAGATTTTGTACTAAAAACGAATCATGTTTGTTCTGCAAATAATGTAGTATATTAAAACGAATGTTTTCAATACATGATGTTTAAATTTATTATTTGCAGTCTCAAACAGATGAAACCGCTAAGAAAGTTAACCTATTGAAAGAGATGCACTTCCGATCACTAACACAGAAAGCCCTACTGTTGAAAAGAACCGAAGAAGCTGCGAAACAGCTTGAAAATATACGACTACATTCAGGGGCAAAGTAAGTAGATTGTCTATGCAAAATTATAGATTTGATTTATGGATCATCTTGGTTGCATAATCTAATTGTATTTGACTACAGCTTCTCAGAAGAGTTCCGAGTAAGAGATGATCTGATGGGTTTAGCGATTGGTAGCGGAGGTTCCAATATTCAGCAAGCTCGGCGAGTAGATGGAGTTACCAACATTGAATTAGAAGAAAGCAGCTGCACGTTTAAAATATACGGCGAGGTATTGTTATATTATGGGTTGTTACGAACTACTACTTTTGTGATTGGTTCGTTGATGTAGGCCAACAATACGACGTTATATATTGAATTGATTTAATTTTTGTATTTGATTTTGAAGAGCGAAGAAGCAGTAAAAAAAGCTCGAAGTCTCCTTGAATATAATGAAGAGTCTATTCAAGTACCGATCCCACTGGTTGGTAAGGTAATTGGAAAAAACGGGATCATCATTCAGGAGATTGTCGACAAAAGTGGTGTAGTTCGAGTCAAAATCGAGGGCGAGAATGAACCTAACCCTTCAATTCCTCGTGAAGATGGGTCTATACCTTTCGTCTTCGTTGGGACAATGGAAAGCATCGCTAATGCTAAAACTATCTTAGAATATCACCTAAATCATCTTCGAGTATGGAACTTCTGTTTTTTAATGTTATTTCAATATTAGGATTGCCCAATGATGATTTTGAGTAGTGGCCTGAAGTAATTTGATATGTTACTGCATATGAGGAAAATAGTCGATGAGGGCACTAGACAAATAACTGTTTAAGTTTTAAATATTTGTGTGTTATGCTTTGCTAATATGAATAACGTGTCGCACACAGGAAGTGGAGCAACTTCGACAAGAAAAATTGCAAATAGATCAAGAATTGCGAAGTTACCATGGGCCGACATCCGTAGGAAATTTACATTTTCCTAGTCGGCGTAGTAATGAAAGGCCTTATCCCGTGGAGATAAACGGAAGCTCTCGAGGAGGACGTGGTGGAGGTAGAGTTCCTAGTGGAAGACCTGGACCTCCAAGGGGTCCTTCCATTAATCGTGGTAGGGGAACCTCTTCTTACGGTTAGTTAGCGCTTTATAACTCGCACTAACAATAATCAACTGTGTTTATCGATGTACCAAAGTAATAGTGTTCATGGTAGCCACCATATCATTTAGTTGGGACAGGAAATATTCGTGTGACACGCCGGAGTGAACTTTTTCCAGTTCAGTTCAGGTAAAATGTGCACGACAGCATTAGGACTTAGCTTCGCTCTACGAACTGTACCCCCCGTCACTCCATACCTTTCTCAGAACTTAATTGGCGAAAGCTCACTCCCGATTGTCCGTAGAGTAGGTGAGAATAATTAATCGTATCCATACCAATCTGTTCGTGTAAATACATATAAATGCGCAATGTTTCTCTGAGGTGACCGTGCTATCTATGTGGTCCAAAAGCATGCTATTGGATTGGAAATTGAATGTGTGTATAATATTCTTGATTGTGAGTGAAAGCTCGAATTTACATCATCCGTGAGTGTGAGTTTTGTTGAGTGCGCTATAAATTCGACGTTGATTTCCCTTAGTTAGGATACGTCCAGCCACGTTAATCGTAGTGCGCTGTCGCCAGCAACGGCAGGAGGAAAGAAATACAACCGCTGCTGCACTGTACAATTTTATTAAGCGCGGTAACAGTGTTGAGTAATTTATTTTTAAAAATTTGTTCAAATAAATTGTCTTCATGCAGCTGGCCCCAGTGGAAGTTTGAACTTTCATCCACACAATGCTAGCGGTTCGTCAAATTCCGTTTCCAGTCGTTGAAGTGTCAGAGGCTTGTTTGTAGTATTATAACCATAGAATTAACTATTGTATTTTACGTTCATTTGTTACTGGCTAGCAGTACGATTCAGTTTAGTTACGTAGTTGCTGTTTAGCATGGATAATTATTGCAAACTAGATTAATCAATTTTCAGTGATGATATGTTCCTGAATTTCACGTAGTTTTTGAGAGTCGTTCATGTGTGTCAGAATGTGTTTGCTGCATGAAGATTATCTTTGAACATTATAAATTATAATATTATAGTATGTGCATACATATGCTAGCATGCACATCTTTTCTAGCAACTTTGCTCGTTATCTTACTTACAGGAGTACTCATAAAATAATCAGACTTCGACTCGGACCTTGTTTGTGCTTTGTAGACAAATGAATTGTGTTGCGGTATTGACTGTTTCATTCGAATATTGACAGTAATGTTAGTTTTGCGAACATAACAAGGACACCACATATCATAAATATAATTCAAAATTGTAATGCAATTAATGAATTAACGTGAAACGATTACATACCCGTTTTTGTAACCTATTTGATATCGTAGTAGATACCAAAAACATCAAGCATTACATGTAAGACAGACAATTACAGGCAAACGTTTCCGTTTCGTTGTTGTAGTAAAAATTTTGTTAATCGATCTTTCTGTACAAATCACCAGAAGTAGTTTTATCAAAATTTGTTCGGTTAGTTGCGATGTAAATATTAGTTGTTATGTGTAACAAAGGGTGAGAAACACGGCTTCTGCATATTATAGTATGTATGCCCCATGCCTGCCTTAACCATTACTACATGTGGCCTGAATGCAATTTTAGTTTTGTAGGAAAGCAAAGATGAAGTGTGTTTAAAAACTGTTTACTCTTTAGGTTCAAGGCAGAGTACTCCGGGAGAAGTAGATGAAAGAGTTAATAATGGCCACGGAGGTCGAGGAGAAGGTCGACGGTTCCGTGGTAGACCTGGTAGAGATGGTGGTCCCGAACGAGGAGCTGGTGGTAAAGGAGGCGACAGGGGTCATAGTCGTGAAAATGGGGGTCCACAAGCAGGTCGTCGGGGGGGACGAGGGAATAGAGGGGCTAGTAGTAACGATGACTATCGCCGCCGGCACCGCGACGGCGAAGAAACGCCTTCAGAAGATATTGGGCAGCCTAATAGGTGTGTTTGTATTTCAACTAAGTGGAAAGAGCGGTGGTACAGTGATGATAAGTGAAACTTTCAGCTTTTTTCGTGTTAACTAATGCAATACTATTCCATGTTAGTTTGACAGATCGTGATGACGAAGATCCTCGCCGACGATCCCTACCTAGCCGTGGAAGAAAGGGAGGAGGTGCTGCAGGAGAACCTGTAGCCAGTGAAAGTTAGCAAGACTTATAATTTAACCGTTAAATAAACTTGTCATCAATGTAAAGCAATGCTCTGTAATTCATTCAGCAAATTACCAACACGATGAATCAACTTTGAATTAATCAGCTGTCACTGTCTCTTATTGCAGCCGAGAAAGAAATCAGTTGTTGAGGCAAGACTTGTGAGTGTTTACCAAAAATTGTCAAATGTCACAAGGAATCGTATTTGAGGAGAGGAAATTTAAGTAAAACAAATTCGAGTTTAATTCAAAATACCAATCACTAGGAAGAATTCAAGGAAGATTGTTAAAGCAATTATTATTGATTAACGAAATGTCCCCCCCACAGTAGCTAAACGAACTTATGTTTAACACAGTCAGTATCCAATTACCATTTGTATCAAATGAATTGCGACAAAGTGTAGGAGTGCTGTTTTGATATTGTAAGCAAGCTTCAGAGGTATTCTCTTCCACAGTGTTACAAGATAAAGCTATGGTGAAATTCCTTTGCTTGATTTTCTTTATTAAATCACACTTTGTTGCTCTAATAAGTAATAATTTACACCTACCATTGTTACTACTATTTTGAGTTGGTCAGTCTCCTTATTTCGGACGTTCACTATTAAAAATGTTTGTGTAGCCCTTGAATATCTTTGATGACTTCTTCGATATAATTCAACCAACAAAGTACTGCACAACGACACACCAACACAGTTAGATCTTTACCACGTGTTTCGAGGAAAATGTATTCTTATTCTGTCAAGTGCAACTGAATACACAAATAATACTAGACACCAAGGAAAAGTACTCTTACCCTAGAACTTTAGCAAAGTGAGATGAGGGGTTTAAGGGTAGGAAGTTAACTAAATCGGTCAAATGTCAAACAAGTACGAGAACACCTGAAAGAAAAAAAGAAAACATACAAAGAGGATGGAATCCGAAAGATACCATTGTAATATCATGTTTTCTAATTAATAATAATAATTTACAAAAAATACATAATGATAATTGCTCTTATGACGTGGCGAGCGGCTCGTCGGACGTGTTCTGTTGTTCTTCTTTAACAAATTAAAATAATCTCGCTCCTTGTTTGTTTTTTGCAATAGAAAAAAATTGAAAAATGCAATAAAAATCGAAAGAGTGTCAATCTTGTGCCTTACCTTAATCGTACTTTCTCCGCATATTACTTCATGGATTATTTCTAATATAGTTCGTAACTTCATTAACCTTTAACATGTGGGACTTGTTTATGAGTTTTGTACAAAAAAACTAAAGCTTCTTGAATTGCTTGGTGCTAGTAAAAAATATGTGACTAATTAAATGGAATTTGATTCACGGGAGAGGCAAAACTGAAGTATCGCTTTGTCTCCTGATGTAATTGTAAACTAAATTTTGTATTGCTAGTTGTCCTACTCTGGCTGATCACTTTTCCAGAGTAATATGACTACATGGTCATGTTTTATGACCATTATCTAAATTATTTAGTATTCGAAGTTCACGATCTACTTACTACGTTAAAATAACGAACAGATGCTTTACTCCTCAGCTTCATTTTGTTTAAGAAATAAGAAATTAAGAACGGGATGTTTCTACTTAGTTGTTGCATATTATAGTAAACGGATTGTTATTTAATACTTGTTCAGTGAAATGCGTATATGTTATTAGTTATTTATTACTTTATTACTATTGGGGAACGTCTTTCTCGTCGATGTTCTCCGTTCCCAATAATATGAAAGTGAATTACAAATTGTCGCTATGTGTAAGTCATTACATCAAATACGAGTAAATCTAAATGCACGGATGCTTGTTATATGAACGTTAAAATGGATGGTATTTAAAAATAAGTGATAGCCAATACCTATGACCCACCTGCTTTTCCACATAATATTGTACCATCAAAAATCGGCTATTTTTGATTCTACTTCAGCTCGATTTCACAACACTTTACTATATTTATTTAAATAAACATTTACTATATTTATGAGCTGAATAAACAAATATTTAAAAATGGAAGCTTTCTGGCTTGTTGAAGAAACTGCAATAGTGCTACCAAGATTTCCACGCACATCTCCTTTTTTAATTGATATTTTTCTGTAGGCTACACTTCCACACGAAATACATTTAAGATTGTGTTGTTTTAAACCTATCACGTGTCAATCGTTCCCAATAAGTAGTAAATATAATTGATTAAGCTCGAGGTTAAACGGGACACTTTGAAAGAATTTCAGTCCCTTTTAGGCTTGTCTATGAATGTCTTGAAGAAAATTTGGTTCAAGTATGTAAAACGGGAATAAATCGCGAAAATGAAAGTCATCCTCATACACGTGTATTAATTAGTGGAACAGATTTGATATTATTTAATCGCACAGTCGCTACCTCATTTATCGCTGCAGATTAAACCAAAACACTTTTATATGCACAAACACATTTTAAAAGTCTACACAATGCAGGATAGGACAAGCAGGGAAATAGCCAGACAATAAAGTGCAAATTTGACAACAAAAAACAATTTATGAACTAAAAGTGCAATTTCCAAACCTTTTTGCAATCTAGCAGGGGTCACTTGGTCGAATCCGACAATACCGTATATATGTACTACTACACATCTGTATACATATTAAGCATGTAAATGTATTTACTGAAACGATAGGCAATCACAGCTAAATCCGAGCTCAAAGTCTCGGTTTCCGAGGCCGTATGACACGACTACAACAAAGTGTCAGCGGAAAAAAAACTGAAATAAAAACAATACAAAATCTTTATATGCGTGAAAAGTCAAGAATGGTAATATTAAATATTTAGGCTAAAATCTGCAAATTACAAACTTCTGTTTTTTTTTTACCTTACCTTACATGTTTCTTCTTGTATTTTACGTACTTACGTTAATAAATGTACGAACAAGTGCTACAAAAATATTGTACATTATGAATTATGAAATACCAAAACATTAATAAAAACTGCTTTTCAAGGTATGTATTATAATTAAACAACGAACTATTCACCCCTGAAATATCCCTTGATGATTATAATGTGAGTCAGGCGTCAGGTATTTGTTATTAGGTTGTAAATTTTTGATTTACCGCAAACGTCATAACCTCTCCAGAAGACCGGTAAGTGGTGGATATGTTGCACTTGGTACTGTTACAATTAACATAACTCTGCTAAAGCTCATCCAATTTTTTTAATTGTTGAAATTAAAATGAAAATCATAATAATAATTATAAATGCACAAAATTCTTATTTTTTCTCGCGTTGAAGGCACTAATTCTACATGCCTGTTATTAGTTACGCGAACCTATGAATTAAAAAATATATATATAAAAGATGGACGCGTCATCGTCTAAATTTCCTTTGGGCAATTAAAAGCCTAACACATTCAACGTCATCTTCAACCGTTACAATTCCAAAGAGGGAGGAAAAAGGCTGTAACTTAATCTTTTTGAAAAACAATGGTAATGATCATCTTAAGTGTCATTTCCTGTTCCTTGTCCACTTCCTTCTCCTAATATCTTCTGGTAAGAACGTGCACTACGCGCATATTAATTTGAACCGAAATGACAAATTCAGCAGGTGGGTGATAATATTCTTGAAAAAAAAAGGATTGGCTATTCGTCACATGCATATTACCTGCGAACAAAATAATCAATCATCTTTTTGGGAAAACAAGCTATCTGTATGATCATCATACAATCAACCAAAGTCATTAGTCATTACATGCATCCTGAAAAAGCACATTAGTATATATGTATGTATTTATGGGGATTGTAACCCACTTAACTATATATGTAATGTACGCCTCCCTGCAATGAACAAATAGAAATAACTCGCAATGTTAATTTGGAGTAAAGATTATCACATTTACAATCATCCATTTTTTTTTTTTTTTGCAGATATTATTTTATTTATGCCTTTATCATACTACAGAAACTATAGTCATTGTCACACTATTTCACAGAGAGACCCAGTAAAAGAAAACCTCGTGATTCCTGTTTTGGTTACACCACTGGCAATTATGTGCATTTGTGTATACTTAAATAATTCCCAAAACGACCTACTGCGCCGATCTCTGTCGGAATACGAACATTAGAGGTAAGAGAGATGATGATTCCTTAAATCTTGACGGATGCAATTAATCCCTCATTATATCCTCAAAAATATTTTCGTAAATAAACAAAATACGGCATAGGGTGTGATTATCCCAGCATTATGGTGTAGCATGGTTTCTTCTGCAGACTCTTGCTAAGGTATACATTTTTTCCGTCCATGTTGGTCTACGAAAAAAGGCTTAACACAGTGTTTGTAACAATAATTTAGTCATTTGTATAAGGTATGCAATTTGAGTGATTCCCGTGAATTCCACCACCGCAACCAACTTTTTTTTCCATGTTTGAAACGTCTAAAAGCGAAGATCGTATTTTGCGACTTTTCCCCCGTCTGTCTCTACTTTTATACGCAGGTGAAATGTCCTCCAAAAAAAAGAATGATATAGAGTTCGGAAAGAGGATTTGTTGGTCAATGGAAGTACCACACGGGGTTGCTTTGAGTATGTACACATATGTATACATCCATGGGGAAAATGTGCATGAACAAAAGTAATTATTCTACAGGAGACAATGTCTCATGGAGGACACGGGTGTGTGTATATATATATATATGTAAATGTAAAAATAAAGACTCAGGTACATGGGGATCAAAAACTTTTGTTGTTCATGCATCAGTTTTTCCTGATGACCAAAAACCTCTGAACACCGTTCTTTGACTGTGTAATATGCATGTGTATGCGTATGCATGTGAACCTCCAATTACCGTAGGTATGTAGAAGATTCCTGTGAAAAGAATTTACCGTAACGAAAAGTCCACACTTCCCTTTCTCTCACCGTCTCTCTCTCTCTCTCTCTTCCTTCTTCCTTCTCCGTTCTTTGTCCGCATGACCTTATTTTAATATTGGGTCACTGGGCTGTGCATATACTAGTGAGGATAATAAGAAGAAGAGAAAAAAACATTTTTTTCCAACCGAACTTTTTTGTTGTTGATTCAAATGTCCACAGAGAGCCCACCACGGTTGGAAGAGATGGTGGGAGGACAAGGTCATTTCGTCTGAGAGATATATGCATATCAGGTATATATCATTTGCATGAAAAACTGAAAGTTTTTCTTTAATAATTTCCCCACTTGATCCCAGTACGACAACCGTCTAGGAGTTTACGAAAAAAAAAATTCAAAACAAACTACTTCCTGACCTTTCCCTTAGATATATCTTGCATAATTGTCCAGTCTGCACATAATAGTTCTCACAGGTACAAATGCATTTTTGTTGGGGGGGCATACCAAGATAAATACAATCCAGGGGACTCCTCAAGTAATCAGGGGCTATTTTTCTTGGTTCCCCCACGTAAAAATGTGTCTCATTCTCCAAACATTTGTCCAGCCTTTGATGAACACCAACGTCTACATTTGAAATGGAGTCATGGGTATCGAAAACGTCTGGATCAACAAAGGTTAAAATCCCTTATTGAATGGTTATCGGGCAGTTTACCAGGGAGGAAGAGCACGATTTTAATGCACTAATTGGCGTTAGAATCATAACTAATGAACAACGGTTCCTAGGATGTTATTTTCACAAGTTAAAAAAGCCAAAAGTATTTCAAAAACAACGATTATCCATGTCAATCCTGTGTTTTGACATGCTATCATGGAAGCCTATAAATGAGAGCAATAAAAGAGGTCTCCCCAAATTTAGGTAAGTATGTATCCGAGAGAGTGAAAAAAATGATTTACTTTCAAAATGCTCATACCTATCTGTACAGGATATTCTTCTCACTTCACCCCCTGCTGCTACAGTGTGCCTTGTATCTGATTATAAAAAGACACCACAATAACAACACACTCTCCTTTCCCCAAAAGCTATAAAACTTTTACAATCATGCAGGAAAAGTGTGGAGGAAAAAAAAAACGGTAGCATTCACTTTTCCTTACGATCGTCACTTCTAAACCAAAAGAACAAATTTGTGTTTACAGTACTATATCATACCGGATTGCAGTGCACCCTCTATTTTTCCTCCGTCTCTTTCCCTGTCTATTCCAAGGTTTCACACAAAATAAAAGAGACGACAGTCCCGTTGAGTGAGTCAAACGGTTTGGGAGAGAAGAACAATGCCTGGCTTTACTATGAATAATTGCTTTCACTATAATGTACGTTCTCTTTCATATAAAAAAAAACCTGATTAAATTGTTCATCCAATGTGTAAGAGTGCTCTTTAAAAGCTGATGGCACTGTTTAACCAAAGTTTAAAAAAGGTATAGAATATACAGAATCAGTGAATGTCTCCCCACTGTGCTCATAAGGGTGTATAGTATATACATTATAGTAATGCTTGAAAAACATTTATAATGAGACACTTACGCTTCTTCTTTTATCGTCCCCCCAAAAAAGAAGAGTGCACACAAGTTTTCATTTCATTTGATCCACACATTACAAAGGATTTAGGGTAATTTTTCTTAAAAAAATAAACTCGTTTTTTTTGGTCAATTTCCTCCCTCGTTTTGCACCGATTGATCAAAGGACATCCTCGATCCTGAAGGTGTGATTCATTTTTTGATGTTGGTATTTTGTGTATATCTGATGCTAATTTCAGAACTAACAAAGTGACAGTTTGACCATAGTATTTACAAGAGGAAAGTATTGGTTGCAAAAACTCTGATCATGTGTCATGTTTTATGTAGTATTTTGCATGATTACCGTTCAATTTGGTATGTCGACGACAATGTAGTTGGTGGGAAAAGATGGTTAATGTTAGATACGTAAAGGATATGTTTGATGAAAAGCTGAATTTTGTCTTTGAACTGTAATTTGTGATGTGGCATGCAATGTTTGAGTTTGATTTACGTCCGCATAATTTGACGCTAATACCTGGAATATATGAGAAAAAATTTCTTTAAAGATGAAATACCCCCTGAATAAAGGGATTACTCAGAATTTACCTTCTTAAAGTGTCTCGTGAAGGCGTAACATTGTTAAAGAAATAAAAAATGACTGGTGATTACATCCCCAAACATTTTTCTCCCTTTTCTTCGAGTTTTCACTTTCGTCTGTCCAATGTATACAATATACTGTAAATACAACAATGCTTTATTCACAGGGAATCCATCTTCAAGGCAATGGCAAGCTCTGCTTTCACTTTGACGCCTTTTCTTTTTACTATTAATTTTTTTCAGACAAATACGAAATAAAATTGAAAAGTATAAAAATAGAAAGACAAGGGGAAAAGTGTGATTGAGTTGATTCAACGAATACATAGGTATCTAACATTTTTATACAGGAAGAAGGAATTGGTAGGGAATTAATGAAAAATCCAAAGAATTTCCAACAGACCAAATGATTATGTATGAGAAATGTATATGTATGAATTCTTATGTACGTATTAACACTTACACTTGCACACCTTTTCCGTTGGCATGATCTAAACTAAAGCAGGAAGGGGAATGAATATTAGCCAAAAAAAAAAGCATTAAATATTGATGTGGAAAAGTGTGGGCTTAACTGTTCCCCCAATCATTTCACACAGGCTCACGAGTCCCAAGTCGCATAATTGTGGGGGGAAATGAGGGAAAGAAAGCATTTATGTATATGCATACATGTATTATGTATGCATATATATATACATACATGTGTTTACCAGTACATTATAATAGGAAGGCATCGTGTCTGGTAGTTGAACTTGTTAGGCCTTAACCTTAATTTCACTCTTACTTGTTTTTGCTTTTTCCGTTTCCTTCCCTTTTATTCAATGCGTGCAGAGCAGAAAGCCACTGTTTCTTTGACAGGGTCAAGGGAAGACGATGAACAATGATCTTGCTCGTGCAATTGGTCATCCTTCATGGGAAGAAATCCAGGTAGGAAATGTGTAAATGACTCTTTTTTTCCTAAATACACAATCTCAATGGCTTGCGTCTCCATGAATTCCGCTCTCCCATTCTCCATAGATGACTCTAAAAGTTCTGAAAAAAATTCAAAGCTTTTCTTTTCAGGCGTTTCCAGCTAGATTTCCTGGTCTTTGGGATGTATAGTTTTGTGGGATTTATTATTGTTTCATTTCTTAATTTAAAGGGATGTACATACATTCGTTAAAAATCTGTCTTACCCATTTTTTTCATTTTTTTTTACAAATGTAATTAATTAATTCGCCTGATAAATATATGTAAAATAGTTCATAAAAAAACACGTACACAGCCATTTTCATTCTGAAAATAATTATTACAGAGATTGGAAAGGATACATTCATCTTTTTTCGAAAAAGTGATATCAAACCAAATGTTTCTCTGTCAATTTGTCAGTTTGTTCAAGCAATAATAATTTCAATGTAAATGACACGAAATATTTGGTTAAATCCTGTACGACCACTTGTAGTAGTCCCACAACTTCTCAATTTCATTTTCACTCGATAATTGACAATGACAGTAGATAAAGAAAGAAGGGGCGAAGAGAGAAGAGATATTTAGATGCGAAAATTTTGTTCCAATTTCAATTCCGTTTCGTAGTAAGAATTGTAATTGGCTACAAAGGATTTAAAAAAGATAATAAAGGGGTTAAAAGAACAAGCAAAGGAAAGGGCATATTTAACTTTATCCCTTTAGTCTGTCCCCGCGTGCTTGCACATGATGCCCATAAACCATGTTGATTTTTTTCAGGCGTTATAATTGCGTGTCAGAAACCTAACTGAAGATTTCCCCCTCCGAAAGAGTATTACTGGCAAGCCTGTTCACTTTCCGCATTTTATAAATGAGAGATCAAAGGCCGAATATGTGAAGAGAGAATGAAAGGTGAAGTCGGCCAGAGTGAAATTGGTTGAGGTTGAGGACGAGTGAAAAACCCCATATCGTATAATGTTATATTTGTATGTATAATCAAAATGCAGTCATACTACTAGTAATAGCCTCAAAAAGTTGTTCGTAAAATATATCAATCCATTAGAAGTGTGTAAATACCCCTAGCTATATAGTGCATGAATTACTTTTGGCAAAAAAAACATACGGAAAAATTATTAAAAAAATGACCCACCCAATGTAAAGATGTGGAATGTAGAAATTAACATTGATTTGGGCCTAATACCAAAGACATGGGAATGGTCCTCGGAAAATACGGAGCAGATTATGCGAATTTTTTTTTTTGAAGGGGGTAAGACTGGAAAATGGATTGTTGTGGGACATCCAAAAAATCTGTATGTAATACTATGCAGTTACTTCTATAATATCTTCCCCTCTTTTGTATTACGTATCTTCTGACATATGGATGAATGTTATTGTAGTAAAACAAAAAAAAAACCAGTTTTTCACCAAACTTATATTCTCCCTCGTCCATCTCGAACCCAGGAGACTACTGTTGATCGGCACCGTCCCTTACACTTTACATTAGAATTGTAGTGGTACAAGTAACCCCACCACTTTTTGGTGAAAGAATTTATTTCGTCATCCCATATGAGAGTTTTTGTACATCGTATGAGACTCTTTTTTTTCCTCTTCATCTCATTTCCCGTATAACTAACTTGAAGGAGGGGGCAATTCTTTGGAATTTGACAGTCACATGCATCCGTGTGGCTGTGCAGTTCAACCACAAAAGCGACACTCATGGGAATAAAATGAGCTCTCCTTTCCCCCTTGTTTAAGAAAAAAAAATGTGTATTTAGTACTTTTAGTATTTGCAAATGGTAATGACAATGGATAATGACACGCTGCATATCCCCATATGTATACATACATAAAGTAATAATGATTTCTTAAACACTTGTGCAGAGCAATACACACCTTGAAAAGGGTTGCGGGAGCTTCCGGTGATGACAATATATATAAAAAAAAAAGTGTGCCTAAAAATTATTTACTGTTTACACTAACTATACTTGCTGTTTTGGGGGAACTTTTGAGGTGGAAAACAAAACAAAAATATGGACTTTTATGGTCATGCATTGCTTGAAGATAAAAACCATGTTGTGTTCAATCGTACAATGTAAATATACGAAGACGAGTAGAAGATCTTCCCCAGAAAAAAAAATACACGTACATAGGAAGCCACGTTCCTTACCTCAAAATTAACTAGTGTTTGTCCAAATCTGACCTACACCACCAATTTTGTGGGTAATGCTCCTCTGATTATTTTGTTGCATCTGTGTAAAAATGTGAGAGCTTCCACATAAAAGTGTGCAACTACCACTTAACTATAAAGAGATCATCTCTCACCAAACCGAAATATTTTGTCGAGAGTGGAAGGAATGATTCCATCCCAAGAAATTTCCTTATTATGATTATTGACGCTTTCAAAATCAAAATTCTGACCAGGGAAGAAAGTTTATCTTGTCATTAAAGAAGAGGGACCACAAAAATCCCATATAATCAAGTGCTAATCCTGTTCTTATTTCCTCCTTGGTTCTCCTTTTATCATGTCAAAGGATTACTCGAAGATACGGAGGCTTTTCTCCCTCTAAAATCACTTGTTGAAGGGCCCTCTTTAGAAATGCACATACCTTTTCTTTGGCAATTTTAAAAGTACTACTTGAATAGCATTTTTTTTCAAACTACGCAGTCGTTAGTTGAAGATGGTGCAACTGTGCCATCACTTATTTCTATTTTTAAAAAGTAATATGCAAAATACATCTCTTCTACCCTTTTGTACATAGCCTGGCTGTCAAGAAGTCCCAACTGTACCTGACATTCTTGATGTATTTGAAATAGATTTCAAAATTTATTTGATTGGAAGGGCGATGAGAGGATGAATACATATCAGTGGCCAAGGCTTCCACTAGTACATTTATTTCTCTCACACGCCTAAAGAGGAAAAAAAAAGTTCATCTCACCAAAGTAATGACGGGAAGATAACAAGGAAGGGAAAAAATTGCAATTCATGTCATTTTTTTGTGCACTTCCTCTTATCTTAACCCGGCTTCAAATGACAGCTTGAGGAGAGCTTTAGTGTATTATACATAGGAAAGGACACGTAAAAAAAAAGGACGGGGAAATGTGTGACATGTCTAAAGAGATGACGATGACAGCTCAAGTAACACAAGATGTTTAAGTCCTTATACACTGCAGTGATTATGTGTTAACACAATATTATTAAATGTTATTAACTTTGCCATCCTATTACGGAACCAAAATCATGATGAGACCAAATGATAAATGAATGAGCAAAAAAAAAAAAAAATCTACAACATAAAATGTATTCGTCCATTCAAAGTCTACAAACATACATATCCTTGAATGAAGCACGCTTATACCTCTTTTTAAAGATTTACCACGTTTTTTTTTGGTATGAATGTTCCTGAAAAAGAATAATGACATGATTATTGTTGAGAAGATTTTTTTTTTTGAAAAAAACAAAGCTTTATTTACAGAATAATGTACATAAAAGCACATGTTCAAAGCGTAAGTACTCCCTGAATCCATACGTACATGATGAATGTCCAAGTGTATGGGCATATTTAAACAAAATAATCTGAGGGGGCTTCGATGCAACGGCGGTGAAAAGATAAACATGGTCCGTAAAAGGCAGTAGATTAGGCACACTTCTGTTGTAGCAGTAAATCATAATGAATAACTAACTCCTTGCACACGACTCTCAAGTGCATCTCTTTTATAGGAAGAAAGAGAGAGAGAGAGAGAGAGAAAAGGAAAAAAAATATGACTATTATATTTTTAGGGACTTGCACCAAGCCCTCACGATTTTGGCCAACTAAACCGCAGGTGGAAGGAAGATGATAATCGTGCTAAGAAACTGTACTACACGCACTTGCAGAAATAAATGATAACATAATGATAAACATGTGCCAAAGTCATGGACTCAAAAACGGACCTTCTTATATAGAATAAACTATTTAGATGAAATCCTAACAAATAAAATCATAATTGATTATTATCCCTATTCCCTCGATTCCCAGACGTAGCCTCAAAAATAATATTTTTTTTTGTACAAAGCAAAACACGAGAGGGAAAAAAATCCCTGCAATCGGATTCAACAAGCAAAGGGAAATGAGGGGGTATTTATCAACTAAATATATTCACCTGAAGGGAAAGAGTTTCCCATAATTACACCATTTTTTTTTCATCCCACTTGATCACTTCATTTTCAAGGTCCCCCAATTTCCTATCCGGGTTCGGGTTCTCCTCTAAAACAACCCCCTTTTTTTTTGTGGCCAAAGGCGGCATCCGTAATATACAAAATTACTTATCCTTCCTTAATGTGGCCAAGGAGGAGGAGGAGGGTTTGGATCAGGAATAAAAAAAAAATTCCCTCAAGGAGCTCCAAAGTAAGAGTATCAAATAAATTTCATCAAGGACGCGCCTTCAAACGCTTTGACGCTTACGAACGCTTAGTCCCGGTTACTAGGTAAAAACATTAAAAAAAATAAAATAAAGGAAGACGGCAAATGATCTTCGTTCATTTTTTTCCTTCTTCTGTTCCTGTTACCCGTAATCACACTTGAGTGGAAGAGTTCCTCAGGACATGGGGGAGAGACAGAGACAGAGAGAGAGAGAGAGAGAGAGACAAGGGGAAAAATGCAGGGAATTCGAATCTGACAATTAGGGAACAACAATACAATCACGACCTATTATAACTCATTGTCAGAGAAAATATATACGAAAGAGTTTCTTTCCATGATGGTAATATGTAATAATGATGATGATGAAGATGAGAGAAGAGTTTAAAAGGAAGCAGAAAAGTTGTATATATTTTTTTTTTTGCGGTGATAGATAAGTGTGTAAGTACGTATAGATGCGTTTCCCTGTTAATACTACTGCTGTGTGTTAAAGCAGTAACACCACAACTTGTTGGTGACGGGGTAATATAGAAGAATGGTCTGTCTCTCTCTCTCTCTCTCTCTCTTGTCTTCTCTCTCATAGTAAAGTGAGGCATAGGTACACTCAATGTTGATGAAGGTAAACTCTCTCAAGTTAATAACGGTATCCCGTGCAGGTCATTCATTTTGCCCTGAAGACAAGAGAAAAAGTTTGAGAGAAGAACTGCCGTTAAAAGCACTAGTCAGTCTACACTAGAGTGTTGAGGAAGATACACGTTCCTTCCTAAAACTCATCACTTGCTCTCACTTTGCTTTTATTTCTCTCTCTCTCACATCTGACGAGACACAAAAGTTTTGCTGAATCAAAAAAAAAAAACCCTTTAGGGAGAAAGAAAAAAGGAGAGAGACTTTTTTTGTCGTCCTTTCCCCTCTGATTAATCCCCTTGTTTTCCCTCCGTGAATTCTTCTGGGAGCTGTCCCTCCATTTACTTACACTCATAGGGACAGTAGGACATTTAAAGATATACGTATACAGTATAAAGACACTGACAGACAAGCTTTTGAAATCTGCATTAAGGAAGGATTGTGTGAATATTTATATGTATTACCACGACGTCAATTACTGACAAGGAGACCTTCACCTCCTCAACACCTCATTCACAAGACGTCTCTTTGGTGAGGCTATGGGAAATTCCATTCATTTCCCTCTTGACGGTAACCACCACTGAGAGAGATATAGGGAAAAGTCAGAGAGAGCAAAATAATTTATTTTACGCTAATTAGTAATTTACCCACAGATTCGGTGCACACAAAAAAAAAACGGGGAAAGACTTGTTAGTAGTGTATATGCAAAAAAAAAAAGTGTGTTCTTTTAAATATACACAAAAAAAAATATATTTTTTTTCTGGTCTAAAATTCTCATGCCTTATCAAGTGTGGACTAATACGCAGACCAAGTGACATTCCTTTTTGATTGTAAACCGGAACTCGAGGATCACGAATTGAGGAGCAGCAGAGAGGAGTAGTGACGTCGAGCATGCAACAGCTCTTAACCGATATTCACAGTATTTGAGTCACATCCAATTGTTTTTGTCTCCTTTTTGACTTTACAACCAGGTGAGTATGTTTTTATTTTTGTTCTTTCTTTTCCCCACTTTCTTTCATCATTGTCTGCCATCACATTTTTATTTCTCCTTTTCGTTCATCCTTTTTTTAAATCTTATTTTTTTTGTACCTTTTATTTCACTTTTTAAGCCTTCCCATTTCATTTTAGTCCCAATCACCCTTTGAACCCTGAAAATGAATGTCGGATTTGTCTTTTCACTTTTTTTTACATCACTTACGAGAGATACGAGGGATTCAGGATTAACGGGATTTATTTTTTCCTATATTATGTTAAATCCAATATTATGTCCTATAAATTGGCATGAATTATTGGTATATCCTAACTTTAATCCTTTGGAGGAAGAAGTTTTGAGGAATTTAAAAAAATAGATGACCAATCACTGAGATACCAGAGATACTTATTAATGGAGGATTTTGAACAGTAGGAAAAGAAATCAAACTAAATTCCCCTCGAAAGTATATATAATTTTATATTATGGAGGTAGTGAATGCGTGATGGAAGATCAGGTGTATTATATTATTATTACCGTTAATAATAATAACATGTTATACACTTGTGTCAGCATTTACCCATAACCCCGGCTGATCTTTTTTGTTCCTTGTATTGTTTATTTATTTTTTTCTATCCGTATATGAGAGAGACGACTAAAAGTATGATGATGAGTCCTCCTCGTCTCTCTCATCTGAAAGGGGATGAGGCAGTAAAATTCCAATAAGTTCATGTGTGTCAATCAGTTAAAAGTTTGCAGCAAACATTGTAGTAAGGGAGGTTTAACCGTGTTGATACATGTTTATTATTTTTTTCTGTCTTACCTGTCATACATTTTTTCAAAATACAAGCGTCCGTATACAAATTGCAATAAGCCCATTTCGCAAGGATTTTGAGAGGGGTAGAAAGGGGATTTTTTGATATTAATGGATTCGCATGGTGCAAAATATTCTTCAAGAATTTTTTCCATCTTGTTCGTCTAACCTTTGACCTGGAAGAACAAAGGGTGGGAGAAAGGTCCTGTGAATGTAATGTATGAAAAATGCTATATTTTGCATGTGGACTTACCCCGTTTTGTCTTTCTATCCTGCCCATATACAGGTGGAAAGAGTAGTAGTACTCCTGATGCTTTCCTTTCCAGTTATTACATTCTTCCTAATCTTTCCACACAATAAACGGTTAACCAATTTTCCGTTTCTTCTTCTTTTGTCACACCAAAGTGCACTTTGAAGGGAGAATGTGTCAAAGGGTTGATTGAGAGAAATTCATACTCATACCTAAATACAAATGCGTTACAGAGGGAAACAATTGCTAGTACCGAGAACATTCCTTTCTCATTCATTTCCTCGCCCTTCTTGTTCATTGCTCTTTTTGGTAGCAATTTGTGTTGGGGCAAAACAATCTCTCATATGCTGTTCGATTAACAAGAAATTAATGCTTGAACTTGCACGTACGTGAAAAAATATTTGTATGCAAGCATTTCTGTGTGAGTCACATTTGCCGATTTAATAATAGAACATTCGCGGTTTCATCATCCACCGGTATGAGACGACTTTTTTTTAAAAAGACTTAATCCCTCAATCCATTGATGCTTAATGGTGTCGAAGACCAGATTCACGTCCTAATTGAATTCTAGTAAAACGACAACACATTTTTTTATGTTACAAAAAACTACGATTTCATCTCCATTTAAAGAAAACTTAGGAAACATTTTTTTTTTTGGAGCATCACATGTCTTGTATTTATTCAAGCATATGAATTTGCAACGATCTGCTTTTGCTTTTTGTCCCCCGTACTGAATTTTGTTTTTCGTGGTAACTTGGTTACACAAAGCCTTTTAAAAAATTGGAGGAATTAAAGCCAAAACAAATAATAAAAGTGACACATTTTTTTCTTTGTTTCACATTTCATACCTTTTTTTTCTATTTCACATTCAATGCAGAAAACCGGTGAAATCCAAGCCTTTAATATAAAAAAAAGTCAACTAAATAGGAAAAAAATACATACTATTTCACATGCGGTGGGTAAGTGACTGAAAGTGAAAAAAAAGGGGGAAATGGATAAAAATAAAAGCCTTTTCGCACGTGGAGGGAATTTTTCTTGAGGGGAGGGGAAGTGGAAATGGTGATAATATTTTAAATAGAAGGAAGAATTAAAAAAAAAAAACCACAACAAAGGAATATTATTTTCCTTTCAATAAGAAGCACACGACGGGCATGTTAACCCTTTCCGTGTATAGTTCACATATTTGTACATGCAGCATACACACATGTGTATACACACATGTGTATGTATACCCATAATAAAAAAGATATGTGTCAAATTCGTTTAGAAGGTATATATATAATTTTTTTTAAAGGATGCAAAAAATAAAGTGTGAACGATGCTCCGGAATGTGTGTAGTATTTTCTCTACGTGCGTACAAATGCGGATACAAATAGGATGACATTGTAAGAGATCGGGATACGCATCTCTCCATGCTCTCTTTTAAGTCTCTTTTTAAGTTATTCAAGTGTGTGAACTTTACAGTGTGGTATGCGTGATTGTAAAAAAAAAAAGGAGAAAAAAAAATCCCAGTGTGATTTTCCCAGAGGAAATCACTGTCCTGCTCACGATTATATGAATCTGATGTATTTTTCTTCTGTTTTCTTTTTTGCCAACAGTCTCACCCACATGTCCAATGTGTAACATATGCGGAATTGGTATATCCACATACATACATATGCCTATATATCATACAAATCCCTAGGACGTTTGTCATTTAGTAGTAGTCGAACACTATTACTTTTTAATGGCATAGTCGTAGTAGTGGGCTCTTTCTCCCCAGAGCAAGTGACTACCCCCTTTGAGCATCCCCACACCTTCTGGTACACTATGCAAAGGGAATTTGTTGGTCTGAGAAAACAGTGAAAACTGGTTGATAAAACTCGTAAAAATGGGAAATAATATAAATTTTCTAGGTTAATTCTCTACCATCACTCATATGCTCCACTCCTACAGTGAAGGAAGCTACGTGCAAATTCAGGAGGAAATGTAACTTTTTTTTTCGTTTTTTTCCCTTTTATTCCACATAAAGCCATGAATTAGCATACTAAACAGTTCTCAATAGGAGCAAAACGTTTTTTTTTCCTCTCTCTCACCACCTTCACTTTGAATGCTTCATGTGTTGTATGGGTCGTTGCCAGAAGCACCATATTGAATGGGCTTTAAGGGGACGAAGCAATCAAATTTATGATCATTGTTTTCATTTATATTATAATTGTTATTATTCGTCGAGAAGCTTCTTTTTTCTATGGGGATGATAGGGGGAAAAAGTAAAAGGGGTAAAATTCCAATTACCTAATTAATTCAAGTTTTACTCCCATAGAGATCCTTTCAACCCCGATTGGTATTTTTTTTTAGGAGAGGGAAAGGCAGTTCATCCCTAAGATACGTTGACCAAATTGGGGGATGTATAGTGAGGAAGTAGCATCTTTATTTTTAAAAAGTTCATCCCTCATGCATTTTTTTTTCTCTTCCAAGGAATTACTTAGCCGTCACTGTATAAATTGACAATGTTGCTAATTTCAATATTTTCTTTTTCTCTCCTCTCTAAGCTAACGGTCTATTACATTTCCTGTTGTTTGGCAGGGAACTTTTTTTTTTTTGTTCTGTGGGGGTAAAAAAAATCTAAATTTGCTCTAGTATGTGTAAATTTGTGCTAATTCTTCCCTTGTTCGTCAGCTCTTTCACACGCTATAACATTCAGGAGCTAAAAGGATTTTGAAGACCATGTGTTTAACACTTTGTTTTTTTTCTCTCTCTCTCCTCATCCTTAGTATGCCTCTACCAGTATAATAGGGACATATGAGAGTGTTTTAATTAAAAACGAAAGAAATCAAAAATCACGAGAGGAAAGGCGTTAAAGATGGAGGGAATGTGAGGTAGGGTAATTTTGAATGCACTTGAAGAATGACGCGAGCCAAGTCTCAGATCATCTGTTTGCTCCGGACGTTCACAAGAATTTTGAAATTGTCTGGTGTACAAGTGGCTACTTGGATGAACAGACATGTAGAAACACAGATGGAAGTATGTACAAAATGAACACAAGGAAACAAAAACGTATGAAAAACAGAGTTACTAGATGGACTGTGGCGGAGCCAACAGAAGAGAAAAGCCTGAGACAAAGGAGAAAGAGAGAAAGAAAGAAGCACGAACAACACAGAAAGAGCGAGAGAAATGGCAAGATAGAAATGGAAAGGGAAAAAGATACAAGGAAGGGATAAATGTCATCAGATGAAGATTTGGTACAGGGAAAAGAGGAAAGAGAGGAATGGTTAAGGTAGAAACAACAGAAAAAATAGACAAACAGGAAAGTGAGAAATAGTTAGAGACAGATGAAGACATGAGAGCGATGGCGACAACCTGAAAAGAAAGAGACAGACGAAGGAAAGAGAGAGAAAGTAAGGAGAGGAAAATAGTGAGAAAACTGGAAGACATTAAAATGGTAAGAACACAACTAGGTAAATGTAACCCAGGAGAAAAAAAAACACATGTAGCAATAATAATAAAAAAGAAGGATACACAGAAAGCCACAGAGAGAGAGAGAGAATAGAGAAAACGAAAGAGATAATTAAGAAGAGACAGAAATACTAAAAAAGGAAAGAAACAAGAAAGAGACAGAAATGATAAAAACAAAAGAGGCAAGAAAGAGACAGAAATGCTAAAAAACAAAAGAGACAAGAAAGAGACAGAAATTTTTAAAAACGAAAGAGACAACTAGAAAGCGAAGCATGATTACTAAAAAACGAAAGACACAATTAGAAAGAGACGGAGAAATATTTAAAAACGAAAGAGAATTAGAAAGAGACGGAGAAATATTTAAAAACAAAAGAGAATTAGAAAGAGACGGAGAAATATTTAAAAACGAAAGAGAATTAGAAAGAGACGGAGAAATATTTAAAAACGAAAGAGAATTAGAAAGAGACGGAGAAATATTTAAAAAC
>JAQGBT010000375.1:0-55795 GCA_034698585.1 Disparrhopalites patrizii
TCCCTTTTCAACATACAACCACAAGTAGGCCACAAAAATCTCGTACATTCTACAACAAATGTATATTCATCAAGTGTCAGTCCGCCATTAAATTTTAGTAATCAGGAAAAATTAACTACCTTTTACAATGTTCGCCGATTGTAATTCCCGGAAGTGTCAATTTTTTTCGCTTATACCATTTGTGCCAGGTGACAGCTGATTTTTAACGGGTGTGTATTAAAAGATTAAAACTCACGATAAAAATGTAATTTGTTTTTTTAAAATACTGAATTTATCACTGCAATGTAAGTACTTGCGTGCTTTTGGAATGTTCCTGTAGTGAAAGGAGAAAGTACTTTAATGTGTATGAGCTTTATTGAAACCGAAAACGGTTTTACAATAAATATAGCTGGACTTGAGCATGATGATTGATGTTTTCAGTTCCAAGTAAAAAAAGGAAAGGGAAGGGTTAATTCTTGGCAACTTTTGAAAAGCATCTCCCACCACCAACACGTGACAAGTTCAAATCGTTTTGACTCACCAAAGGCGTACATAATCATTCTCCTCATTCGCAGGGAATAGATCGGTTGTTTGGAATTTTAGTCAGGTGTAGTCAGCACATGGGAAAGCAGTGATTTTTACAAGCTATATACGAAGCTGACATTTTGCTGGATTGATTTTATTTCTGTCGAGAAAATTGATTTAAGGATTTAATGTTCAATATTTAATGATGTCATTTAATGTTGACACAAGTTGGACTCATTTATATTTAATTTCACCACAGTGAAATGGTTGATAAATACGTTTTATCCAGCTTAAAGACATTGTTATTATTAGGAATTAAGGGAAATTAATCTGGTATTGTGAAGAATGTGTGTCTATTTATCTATTATATTTACCCGAAATTACACGTAAATCGCAGTGACAAACTTTGAAGTACGTTAGTGTGATGCTGGAAAGTCAGATCATCCCCGTGAACTGAATTTTTTTTACACAATCCCGGATTTGAAATGAGGTTTGCTCAACTTGTGGTCGGACCCGCTGGAACGGGGAAGGTATTAAATCTATCAGTCACAATTTATTGCTTCATTAAGGTAGTGAGACATTGTTGATGATGCAGGTATGTTGTTGGCTGATGATTTGGCTGTTGTTGGCGAATGATGTTGCTGTTGTTGGCGGATGATGTTGATGTTGTTGGTTGATGGATGTTAACGTTATTGGTGAATGCTTTTGATGATGTTGGTTGATGTCTTTGCAGAGTACGTACTGTTTTTTCATGGAAAAGCATTCTGAGGTTGCTGGTGCTGGTCGCAAGGTGAGAGTGGTGAATTTAGACCCAGCGGCAGAGCATTTTGATTATCAACCACTCGCTGACATTCGTGAATTAATTAGTCTTGACGATGTGATGGAAGCAGAAGACCTACAATTGGGTCCGAATGGAGGCCTTGTATATTGTTGGAAGTACGTCTACAGGATTGAATTAGTGAATACGTAGATACACTTTATTTTTTCTGATGTCTCTGAACACGTTCGGAGATTTTTAGGTACATTTTAAGTCTTACATGTGATGTTGATTCATTTAGGTACCTGCTGGATAACATGCACTGGCTGCATGAGCAAATCGGAGAAGATATCAGTGACGACTACATAATCTTCGATCTTCCTGGTCAAATAGAATTGTACACACACATGAATTTGGTTCGCCGATTCATCGAGTCTTTAGAATCCTGGGATTTTCGATCCATTGGTATCTTCACGATGGATGCTAACTTTTTGACGGATGGAACGAAATTCATTGCGGGTTCCCTGGCTGCTCTCAGTACGATGGTAAACATGGAAATTCCTCACATCAATTTACTCACAAAAATGGATCTCGTCAGTAAAGCGGATAAGAAGCAGCTCCTAGAACAATTTCTCGAGCCTGATGCTGAAGACATTGTGTCAAGTATAGAAGAAACTAAATGGAACACTAAGTATCTTAAACTCACGAATGGTTTAGCTCAGGTCTTGGACAATTTCGGTCTGGTAAAATTTTTTCCTTTAGACATTCGGAAAGAAGAGAATTTAATTTCTTTGTACTCTATGATCGACGTAGTTTTGGGTATCTCCGAAGATGATGATGTCCATGTAAAAGATGAACCCGAAATGGATGAGGAAGACGACGAATAATGTGGTGTTGTGGTGTATTTTGTATTTTTGCTCATAAATCGTCAAATATATAAGTTGTACATGTGTTTGTGTAAAAGTCTTTGTTTCTTAATGCAACTGAGGCACATCATTAAATAATATGTATTTTCATAGCCACAAATTTTCATACCAAAAGAAAGGTGTAGTTCAAAAAATCGTCCGTTTGACAGTTTCAGAAGAGATGAAACAAGGTTTCCTTCGTAATGTATTCTAATGGACAAAATCGAGTTCAGGAATTGTTATTAATCCCTCCAACCTGGGATATCGCAAAAACGTTAAGAAAACTCACCGTACATTGATGTTATGAAGTCACAGAGTCGAGCTGTTGTGGCGGTACTACATAACATGTGCTCTACAAATGTTGTTCTTGAAGGAAATCATGTATACCTATTACCTATGTTGTTTTCCTGGTCCCGCTCCTCTAATTTTGAGTTTAAAAAAAACGACTTTGTGGTGTCACTCGTCGGACTTCTCTGATTTTCCATCTAACGTTTAATGGGATGTACGAAGATGATGTGTAGGACTCATTCATGTGTGCAGTGTTTTCTTCAAAGAATGTACGCATCTTGTCAGAAAATATGGGTTGACGTTATCCATAGATTATTATGTGGTGAATTTGTACCCGTAGTGAACACAAAATAATCCAGTTACGCCAGTCGGAAACAGAAGGATGTATCCTACAAATTACACCCGTAGACTTCTCCATGTGTATTAATATCCGCAATAATAAGCTACATGTTTATATTATACACATGTATAATGTACCTAATTATGTAATTGTTACTGCCATATTAAATAATTGTTTACGATGCATTCCTCGTCATTCTTCTTCAATTCCTATCCCGTGATTTTACATTTTTTCAACTAATTGCTCAAGTCCAAAAAACATTAAGGATAAGGAAAGTCATTGAAACGTATTGCAAATGCTGGAAGAGCAAGCGCATAATTTAACAAAACCAACTCTTTCGAATCATTAATTTTGGTCCTTACATAACTTACATGTGCATAACCACAATAAAAAGAAGGGGAATTATGCAAGGGCCAACTTACAGGTGCAGCAAGGGGGCGCAAAAATTATTGTAGATTCTGTATAAGCATATAGAAATCCAGAAAAAAATTTTGGGATGATGTTTTATTGTCTGTTGATTTTTGAAAATGAAGCGCTCGAAGTCAAACCAGAGTAAGCCCACTTTAGAAAGTTTACAGGAAACACGAAAAACTGCGGCGGGTACAAAGCTTGGAGAGAGTAAAATCAATTTTAGTGTCAAATTTTGAGGTGGTTATAGTAACTTTTGACTAGCAAACCGGGGAATGTGACAAAATTGTTACCTAGAATCGTTTTATGGAATAAAGTAACTTTTGAGAAATATGGACTTAGGCTGGTTTGACTCCCAAGCCTTCATATATATTTGCTAATATTTAACTGTGTAAACTCCGTTCGACGTGTATGCAAACATGTCCGCTTTAAAACGTTACTATTTCCATCCACTATATACAGTATACACGATTAAAAGTTCGCTTTTAAAAGTCCCTGCTTCTCCCTGCCTATTTCTCTGCCCTGATTTCCCCGGAAATCCTGGAGAATTCGGCTTGAGTTGCATGCGCTCTGGCTTTCGACTGAAATCTAGAGAGAAAATATTTATATTTTACACATGTAACAGTTCGAAAAATTGTAATTTCGGGCATTCTACGCGTGTTTATTACTGCTTCTAACGACAAGGTTATTGGAGCTTACAGCCTTTTATAGCCACCATCCTGTACCCTGACATACGCTGTACTTATATATTACATATTGCACTTTTTTCTGTACATACTATTCTGCTGCTATTTGCCACCCAACGTTCGGATTTTTTTATTTGGCTTTGTTATTACTACACAGGAAATGACAAATGAACCCATCTAACATTAAGAAGCTTAGTTAAACTGCGGGTGGCATTATGGAGTATTATTAGCAGTAGTGTCCAATATCTCCAGAGTGCTACACACCAAGAGTTAAGTTGGATCCTGCTGTGGTAAGTTCACTTTCCCCCAAGTCACACTCAAATTACTACAACTTTTAATCTGACTTTTAGTGTTTACTGCATGTATGTATATTTTTTATTATTAATTATTCTGTCAGACATCTCAAATGTGAACCTACAACATTGTATTTAATTCTTGCGAACCGTTGTACGTATACATATATGTTTATATTTTATTCTCGCTGGGCATGTCACAACCGCTTGTGTGGCAAAGCTCCGACTCGTCTTCTGCCGAGACCGCCGTCCCAAAATATTAAAGGGTTGTAGGTCCTTGCTCATGCCGTAGTTACTTCATGCAAAATATCTGCAAACTCATGATAATTATTTAGCTAATATCTGACTGTACCAGAGTACAAGCCAATGTTACTTTTGCATACATTATATATATGTACCTTTCCGGCATGCACGGCAAAAATAACTTCTCTAAACAACAACTATTGCAAATCTTGCATTTGAGGTAAAAAAAAGTGAGAAAAAGAAAATAATAAAAGGATGGAAAGGTAGCAAAATGATTTTCCCTGACGCCCATGTGTGTATATACATATGTGAACTTACACATGTTTACATAATGTGGGAATGTGCTGTACAACCATTGGCTGACTCATTTGGAGTAAGTAATTATAGTTTCGGGGAAAAAACCCTTATTGTTACATCACTAGATAGAAACCTCCTTGTTGTTATTGTTGTTCGACTCTCGCAAAAATCTTTGCCTGCCCTTGTAAATATGTTTTGTGGATGTAAAGACAAGGGAAAAAATGGGATAGGAAAAAGTATTTAGCACACGAAACTCCTGTAAGCACATGGTTGAGAACAAATCCATTGTGATACGGAGAGAAGAGAGACCTGTTGATGAATCCCGTTCAAGTTCAAAGGTTAAACAACGTGTAGGACGATGGCAAAGTCAAACGCGTATGGGTTTTATCCTAGTAAAAGGGGAGAATATTAATGTATATGTATACATATAAGAAACTTTTTTTGCACTTATGTACGAATATGTATGTATATAAACATACATATACATATGTGCTTGAGAAAGAAAAGAAAGGTTGGAAAATCCTGTCTTGTTTTTCCCGTCTCCTGTGTCGTTTTTCTTTATTTTTGCTTTTAAAAATTACATAGACTACAATAAATTATAAAGTAACTTATGGTTCTCCTTGTCTCTCTCATTCTCTTTATTTAATACGACACTAATACACGTTGATATACTTCAATGCACTTTGTGTGGACTTGATGGCACGTATTTTTCACGTGTGTGCAGAGTATACATGTGTGTGTATTTTATGTCTTATAAAACCCATGTACATATATATACTTTCTCACTTTTTGAAGGTAAAGGGAATTTTTTTTTCATTTATTATTTGCTTCCATGTTTGTATGCGCGCTCACGGTTTCCCTATGAAAAGTTGAAGAAAAAAAAAACGTTTTGTGTGCTATGGTAGCACATAAAAGTAATGATAATAATTGAATATTTTCCTGGTTTTCATACTATCATCACTTTGATCAAAAAATGCAAGTTCAAGTCGTCATGATAATAGTAATAGTCATCATTACCGTCCCTCCTAGTACTCCTACACTCGTGAGAAAATGATGATGGGAAACTATTCAAACTATTGTTATTACCAAGGTGGGAGTTCTCTGTCAGTCATATGGCACACACTGTATGTGTTCTAAGCAAATACTTGTACATTGTGCATTTTGCTGCAGAAAAAAGAAAAATTCGTTTTTTTTTCATGTTTTTTTTTGCGAACTTGTTTTAAATTTATGCATGACTCACATCGGATTATTACTGTAGAAAACTGTGGCCAGCAAATATTTGACCGTGTATCAATTTATCGTTGATCCACCAGCATTTGATTTTTTTTCGATAGAGGTTCAAGAGTATCAAATACAAAAAAAAAAAAACGGTTTGTATATCTAACTTGGAGTGTATACCGTTTTTTTTGTCGACTTGTGATGACGGAACCTTGATTATCCAATCAAGAATTTGTTCCTCTTGTCAGTCTATTTTTTTTTTTGCCATGCCATGGGCCATAGGGATTGATATGAAAATATGTGTAGATTGGGTGTGGAAGCTCGTATTGGCAATGTCTAAAGTACTTTGTGGTTTATGCCGTATCACGGGGGTTGGAGGGAAGCATTAATAAAATAATACACACACATCTTGTAACCCAGTGGTTCTCAATGAAACCAGTAATCACAGAAAATCACAATAGCTCTTTTAGCCTTTGTCCTACTTTACTCTGTCATTGTTGAAAGTTTTCAAGTGCTCACTTCGGAGCATACCTAAACGTATGTATGTATACGTTTCAAGTAGTACAGTACAACACAAATATGTCATCGCGAAAAAGTAGATGACTTGTCACACATCAAATAGAGAACTTTATCATCCTGGAACGAAAGGGGAATTATTTATAGATAATTCATATGCATTTGAATATACATGCATTCATCCTGCTGGTCACCATTGGGTGCAAGGCTTGCATTCCACACACACATGGAGTTTTTATGTATGCATGTAAATGAATAGGCATGCGTACTTTTATAGTTCCGAGTTCGAGGACACAGTGCAATCTCTATTAAACGCTTAAACCTTTACTCCCACAATGCCCGCAAAAATGCTTCCTTCACACCAAAGGTCTCGGAGAAAGTTTAGAAAAGATATATTCAAAACATCCGTGTATCCTAATGCCTACTAAAAAAAAAGGTAAAACTATATTCTGAATTACAGTATACAGTGTCCGTGGCGGCAGACATGAGTGTAAGCCAGACAATGAATTTGTACGCAATAAAACGTTGCATCTTATGCATAGGAATAATCAAGGTGGCTGCATATTTTGGTCCTTTTTTCTCCATTCGATCATACTAAAATACCGGCGAGACTCCAGGCCTCCTGGACAGGTTGAATGCATGTGCATAAATAAATATACAATACAAGCATACAAGTATCTTCTGGCTGTATTAGGCTTTATCCAAGGCGGTAAAAGTTCCAGTGTCACATTTACAGGGCAAAGAAAAGACCTCAGAAATCGGGGAGTGGGAGAGGAAATGGTGGACAAGGAAGATTTTGGCACAGACATGATTAGTTGTAGACTAATTAAGTAGTTGAACGTCCAGTCACAGGAACAAGAAAGAAGACGAGCAATTACGAGTGTATCATTGAATCTGACTAGACCGGCTATACTTGCCGACATCAATTTAACTAGCTACACGAGGTTGTCAGTGTAAGTAAAGTTTTTTTTCCCTGTAAGGTGATCGAGATTCCACGGATGAAAATAACAATACTAGTATGTGTGCTTGTCCTAATATTCCATTGGGGAGAAATGTACGTGTGTATATTGGTCAAAATGTACCCACGTACTTGAACTATAAACCTTCCATTTTGCCATCGTTGTTCCTTTATTGCCATTATATACGAGGGTCCCATAAGAAGCATATTTTTTTTTGTAAATATATTCCTCATATCCCCCCCAACCAGTAGTAGTTAGTTACGATGTTGTTTTAGTAAGTACACCACCACCAGCTACTCCTAATGCAACTAACATGGTATTGGCAAATTGGAATGCATACATAAGTCCTTACTACGAACCAGGTAATATGGGAATCATGGACACCTTATCAAGGTAGATAAGAGTTGGAGAGGGAGAGAGAGAGAGAAAAAACTCGACAAGATTCACCATATATCTTTTTAAGCCTTAGCCTTGATATGTTTTTCCTTTACAGCTTATTTTCCTTTTATTTTATTTTTTTATTTTTTTATCCGCATGTACACTATTAAACGGAGGCATGGACATTGTGTAATACTACAGAGAGCCCATATACACAGTAGTAGTAGGCAGCACTGGGTCTATAGGGACCATGTATCACGGGAGGAGGAGGAGCAGGAGAGAATCATCACATTATTATTACATTGCGTGAAAAATTTTGCAATGTGCACTAGAAGAAGCAAAAATCCAGCATTTCTCCATTTAATTGTGATGGGTAGTTAGCTCTAAAGTATACTGCCAACACTCTCTCTTCTTCTTTCACAGTTCCATCAAACTAGTCAAGACGATGTGGTCTCTCTTTGTTGGCTGGACAATCATCAGTTTCCTTTTCTACCTCTTCACCCTGTACGTGGGGTGGGAATGGCTAGAGAAGCGATTCCTTCGAAATGTGGCGGATAACCGATCAGACAGGTAAAAAAAAGAAAAAACAGCACTTCTCTCTCCTTTTTTCTCTCTCTTTCTTTCTTTCTTTCTGTCTCACACTCTTATTCTTTCTTTCTGTCTCGCTCTCTCTCTGCCTCATTCCTTCTCTTTGACTTAAAGCAACTCCCCAAGAAAATCCTCAGCCTCATACTACTAGAAGGTGGAAAAAGGCACTAATAATTATTCCTATGCAATTTTTTTTCAAAACGCGTTTCTCTGCCTACCAGTTTTAATTTTCGCTAATTTATGTGGGCCGACTGTTTAAATTGGTGGCAGCATCTTGTTTTCCCCATCTATTCCCTCAAAACAAAAGGTTCTCGCATCGTCTCCTCCCTGATAAACTCTCCCTGTAGGCAGACCGGCTTGTGGAAAGATTTTTCTTTTCTTCTCCTTCTTCTTAATGTTTCTTGTTAGTCTGTGAAGACACTTCTTCATTCTGAGACTTCTTATTTTGATCTTTGCTCCAACTTTCCTTCCATCACGTTACTCCTTTCATCCCACGAGAGTGTGAAATGCGTGTGCATGGTCATACATATCCTATTGCGGATGGAGACAAGTGAAAATAAGTGAGTGGGTTACAAGGCACGTGGTGGGGTGTACTATTGATGAACGGAGAGAAAGAGAGAGAGAGAGAGAGACATTACGAGCTCATTCCCTTGCTACTTGAAAAACTGACAAGCCACTAGGACTATAATTGGGAAATAAATGAGAAATATATTTATTACCTCTCTTCCATGACTGAGATGAGGAAGAGGGGAAAAGAGAAAGAGATCTTGTTAGGACAGTGTATGAGTTTAATCATTATAGCCTCAACTTGCTCTCTCTCTCTCTCTTTCTTTATCGTCCTCTTAATACTTTGCACATTTACTTGATTCTTAAATAAATTACATACCCCCATCCACGACCAATGGTTAGTAAGCCCAAATGAAAAGTAGTCCTACGAAAGCTGGTTGATGCCCCGCATTCTTTACACTCTTTTTAGCCGATTGGAATAACGTGGAAAAAATTTGAGGTAAATGGGAATGTGAAAGATTTTTCTCAAAGAAGCACAATATGATGTCAAAGATTTTGGAGAAAGGAAATTTTTTTTTGCAACCTCACTCCTCAAAAACTTATTAAAAAGAATTTTCTGCACAGTATTTCTTGACAAAAGGCATGAGGAGTCACACACGGGCATATGTACTGTCCATTGTATGCATGTGGGTACATACACTCACATACGTACGCTTGTAAGCGTGTATAATGTGTGCTCGTAATGAAAATAATTATAACAATGTCCGTTGAACAAAATTAAAAAAAAATGCTGCACTCATCTCCCTTTTTTTTCACAAATAATTTCCCCCAAAAAAATACGAGTGAAAGTTGAGTTGCTAAAGGAAAATTAATTATTCTAAAAATAAGGACTTTTCCCCCATTCACAAACTACACAAATAGGAAAAGGGTTAGTTTTATTTTTTATTACAGGAAAAATAATAATATTATATGGATGGACGTCAAGAGTCGGTAATTGTTTTGGGGTTAAATGGTATTTTTTGTTGTACCAAAGACATGATGTGCAACATGCAGGGAGCATGCAAACAATGCGACGGCGACTTGTAATTTGTCTTGGCCTTCTTATTATTGACTGCAAGAAAAAAAAAGTGACTTGAAGGAAGGAATTACTTGCAAAATAATAGTTTGGAGTCACAGGAGGTGTAGTAATTATTGTGGTGCTTAACAAAAAAAAATGACTTGCATGTACAGAGTATAATAGATTGGTCACTCACCTACTGCAAAACTGATATTACCTAGTTTTAGATATTTAGTCGTGTGCTACTTCAGTCACTTAATATTATATTGGTAATACGAGTCGTATTACTGGTAGTTCACACTCTGTCTTGGTCATTCCCCATTTGAGACCGCGTACCGTTTTCCCATCTCCTACCATCATTCCTTCCTTTCTTAACGGCTTTATACAAGGCATACGGAAATACGAGGGAATCGGGTGCAAGTTACTCGCCAAAAAAAATGAGAAAAGTATATGACCATACAAATGTAATAGAGTGTAGTAAAAATACGGTTTAAAAAAAGTAAGAAATAATACAGAAAAAATCCAACAAATAGTTTGTTTTTCCCTTCTGCAAAAAAAAATAATAATAATAATAATTTTTAAATGTGCAAAAAGAATTACATGTATACACGAGTGTCCGATCACCACAGAGCAGTTGTTCCCTTCTCCACTGTTGTAAATGTCTGTATCGTATATCCATCCGTGAGACTCTTCGACCACATATGAATACAAATGGGAGCTGAAAGACAGTGGACATAACCCTTTTTTTTTCTCTTCTACACCAATGCTTTTCTGTACAAGAAGATGCCAGAAGAAAAAAATACGCCAACAACGACCGGTAAAATGAATACTGCTATCATGTGTAGAGACAGTATAAAGGCATATTATTAATTATTATAATACGTATTACTGTGGGAATTCCCTATAAGGTACAAAATCGCATATAATAGTATCATGGTACAATGTATATACTTGAGGGTAGTATCATGACGAGGTTATGTTTGATCATGCAGAGCTGTGTTTTTTTTTTTTTTGCATATAAGCAAAACATGCTTCTTCTTCTGCCTCAAGAGAAATAGGGGGAAAGTCAGTCACTTTACACGCACATTCTGTCTCATTCCAAAGGAGAGGAAGAGAGGAGGAGGTAATGGAAAGGTGCTAAGGGTAATAAGTAATCATCCTGAATCAGGGGAACCCTTTACATTTTTATCACATTTACACATTACACCGGAGATGTAGGAGGAAGACTCTTTTTTTCCTACATATTAAAACCCCTTCATTTTTATAACATTGCAGTTTTTTTTATCTTCCCTGTAGAATCTTGGGATTCCTTCCCTTCCATATGGGGTATACTTATAACGTGCAATGTAAGGATACAATCAGGGAGGGGGGGGGGAGAAAATTCTTTGCAATTCTGCATGAGAGTAAGTTGGAAGGTGAAGAAGCGGAGGAGGAGGAGGAGGGGATGAGGTGGTGAGGTACGATGGAGGAGGAGGATGACTGATATTATGTTTTCTTCCTTCCCTCAATGAGTATCTCTTATAGAGAGAAAAAAGTCCTTTGTATACAAGGCTTGGCTCTTTTGGTGCCCAATTCCCATGGTGATGATGACAAAAGTATGTGTGTAGCCAAGGGGCATTTATATTGACCAAAAAAAAAGGAGTTTTACAGCTATGTGGGTTGCATATTGCTTAGGTTCTTCACACTTGTGTAGGGATGCATGGGGTGTACATATGTATACATATGTATATACATACGTGCCCCGTGTCCCTTCTTCCACACCTCACTTACTACTGGTATATAAGTATGTAGTAATTCCTTGTCACTACTCTAACTCCCTCCCTCATCCCTCTTCTTCCCCGTATTGTACTCTGCGTCTTCCTCAAAACTAAAACCACCACCGACAGCAACAACAACAAAAGCTTCAAGTTGTAGTAGGAGTCGCAATATGTACATATTTGCATGAAGTAGGCTTGGGGGAAAGGTACGTGCAAGGGTAGTCAGAGAGACTTAGGGGAAGAGACGGTTAGAAAGAGTGGGCCAGAAAAGGAGAAGGTTTCAAAGACGGGTGAAGAGACGGTTATAAACAGAGGGAAATAGAAAGAGACGGTTACAAGTATGCAGAGGGAAAGGGTAAGACATGGTTAGAAGGAGATAGAGAGAAGATGCGACGAGAAAAACTGTGTAAACATGTTGAAAAAACAGAAAGAAACGGCAAGAAGTGAGCAGAAGGAGACAAAAGAAAAAATATGGATATGCAAATAGAAAAGGAGAAATAGAGAGAGAGCAATACAGAGAGAACAAGAGAGCAACAGAAAGAGAGAAAGAGAGAGCATAGAGAGAACGAGAAAGCAACAAAGAGAGAAATAGAAAGCAGCAGAGAGAGAGAACGAGAAAGCAACAAAGATAAATAGAGAGAACGAGAGAACAACAGAGAGAAATAGAGAGAGAGAGAAAGCAACACAGAGAACGAGAGAGAGAAAAAGATACAGCAACGGAGAAAAATAGAGAGAGAAAAAGAGAGAACAACGGAGAAAAATAGAGAGACAAAAAGAGAGAGCAACGGAGAAAAATAGAGAGAGCAACAAGGAGATTGTAACAGAGAAATAGAGAACAACAGAGAGAGAGAGCGAGAAAGAGCGAGAGAGAGAGGAATCGAAGGGAAGGAATAAAATTAAAAGAAAAATGGAGCTGTGATAAGACGAACAAAGGAGGAGGAAAAATAGAGAGACAAGGAAATGAGATGGAGAGTCAGAAATAAAGACTGATAAAATCACAATTGGCTGAGACGAAGACAGCAAAAGCGGTTTAAGGGGGAAAGAAAAATGCACAAAAGCAATGGAGAAAAAATGAAAGGAAGAAGATGGAGAAACATATTGTAGATAAACAGACGGAGAGAAATGGAGAGAGACAGAGAGAGAAAGGGGAGAGAGAGAAGAGAGACACAGATGGAGGGGAATATGTGTAGGAGAAAGAAAGGAGGAGGCTCACTGAGAAGCATAACATGTGCATGGTTAATAAATACCTGCAGTTCGTAGGAATACTCTGGTGGCTTTTATGAAGTAAACTCATGGTTTTGTTGCATTCCCTTTTCTCTCTCTCTCCCTCTCTTATACGTGAGTACACATACTACCTGTTGCTTGTTGTACTATCCTAAGGGAATTATATCCTGTATTACCGTCCAAGAACTGAGGTTTCCCTCTTGCACTACATACATTTTATATTGTTGTTCAGGTCTAATCACGTTGAAGGTAGTGGTTGGTGGTGGTAAAGTCCCTCTTCTATACCAAAATGTACGTGGGCATATATATGGTGAAAAAAACTTTTTTATACCTTCATCCTTTACTTCAATCCTCTGTTTTCTGGCGGATGGATTGAGCTCTCGATACAAGTGAATAATCTCTTCCCCCATAAGTTTATATCTTTTTTTTTCTTTTTTCCTCCCTCTCTTTCTTTCCTCCTCGTCTCTGTTCCTCTTCCTTTACACAATATTCCTATAGTCTAGGAGAAGAGGTAGAAAAAAAAGGACACGGGAAAGGCTCAAGAACTCTTATTGTATTATTGCCATCAGAGAGATCCAGTCAGCATTTAGGAAGGAGCCTCTGACTCCCCAGCCTTTTCATCTTGTTTCCTACTAGTTCCCTGTGTATAGGTGTTAAACCATTTTTTTTACTTCGATACTGTGATATTAGTGTTTCTATATCTTGTAAATTTTAAAGACAAAACATATTTTTTTTACAGAATTTTATTTATTTAATGTGTACACAATTTCCATATAAGCAGTGGCAATAATCGTGGAAAAAAAAGTGGACGGATATTTAATTGTTTGTATGGCGGTGTGTGGTATATTTTTTTTGTTAAATTTATTGGTCACAAATGCCATCCCCTTCCTGGTAAACCCGGAACAAAAATGTTCTCATTTAATTTGGGTGTAAAAACAATAAAAAAAAATAACACCGGGGACGGTGTGTAAAAAAATCTATTGTGCATGTGCTACTTGTTGTGTTCATGAAAAAAATAGAATTGAGAAAAGACATTATTTTCCTCATTCCATTTCCCCTCTACCATGTGCAATATTCAAGTCAACGGCAAATAATATACGTAACTATTGAAAGGTACAATTTGCATTTTTGTTTGGATCTGTCCTCCTTTCCATCGTCTTATATAGAATTTAGCAAACGGGAAAGTCACTGGAAGAAATATAAATTTTTTCCCCCTAATTAATACCAATCATCTCGTGACATGTGTTGAATTGTGTTGAGGACGAATGGTGTGTCATAAAGCGGAAGTTTCTCATCAACAAATTGACAAGATAGAACGGAAAAAGGTGAGGTCTTTAATGGTTATTATGTGTACGTAACGACTCGACCATCTGACATTTTTTTGGAGTCTCAATTTTTTTGGGGATGTCCCCTTTTTCATCATGTTAAGCAAAAAAAAGTTGACGTTTTTTGCTCCTTCCTAAAATATATGAACAAACGTCCGGTTTCTTTCCTAGTAACAATCACCTTCGTTGATGCAAGTAATTACGGCGGTCTAATAAATCATGATTAATTTAAACCCCCATTATTTTATGGGATCACTGTCTGTGCCAGGAGACATGGGTGGAGGATGAGGAAAATGCACTCAATAATATGTATTTATGGCCAGAGAAATAAATAGCAATTGTAATCTCTCTGGTACAAGCTGGATTTTTATCCCTCACACGTCACACGTACATTTGTGCCTTTAAATGCGCATTAACTCTCGCTTCCATTTACTTTCCATAAATTATGATTAATATTTCCTGAACGTTTTCCATCTCTCTCTCTCTCTCTGTCTCTCTCTCTCTCTCTCTCTCTCGCTGTCTTTCTCTTACCAAAGGTATTGACATAATATATACTTACAGTGAAATCATACATCCCATTTTGTCTGCACCAAATTACGTCGGCCGGTAAATCAGACTACATTTTTTTTTAAAAATTAGGGATATCTTGTAAGCTCGTCATGGATTGATACCTTTACAGCCAATGCAGATCATATGGATTATACAATGTACTGTATGTTACTACAGGCCCAGCTAAAAAAAAATCCCCTTCGAAAGAGCGCATTCAAATAGTGTATGTATAGAAGAAAAAAGTGTATTAAATTGAATTTATGACACTTTTGATTTGATAGGATGTTAGATAGGCATTCTTAGCACGTTTCGAGAGAGAAGGAGATAAAAGTATCCGTACAGGTGTGTAGGGAGAAGTGTGTGAAAAAACATATCACTGCATAATGAATTAGGGAATCGTAAAATTGGCCTCTATTATGCGCTCAATGAGTTCCAAATCGCTCTTTTGTTACGTCACACAGTGTTGATTAAATTGGATTTCATGTAGTAACATACAATTTTAAACGCTGCACTCTTGCTCTGCGTACCTATGTGTGTGTCTGTGTGGGGTATGGAAGAAGGAAATGTTTTAATTTTTTTTTTTTGGAACATTTTGTAAGTACTTACTACTCAACAATCTGTTCCTCTCAGATGATCCCCAAGAAAATTTATGTAAGTCTCAGAGCCTTATAGATTTTATACTTAAGAAGAGAGCAGTGGCATATACATATGTGGGCACACACAAATACATATACATACCTCTACTGGGCAATTGTAAGTTACTGACCTCAATAATAATTATTTTGAGACATGTTGTTGTTCATGGTTGAATCGCATGAAGTTTTTTTTTCTTTCTTATAATACGATAAGGAGATTCCACATATCCAAGATTATAGCCCTTGGAACAAGTTAGTTTACCTCGCAAACAAGCAACTACAGGACACACACAAGCTTTAGTAGACAACACGGCTTTTTCTCTTTGAATCTTTTCTTTTTTCCTCTCCCTCTGTATCTCCACCTTCTCTTCCACTTTTTTTTAAAGTAAACCAGATAAAATACATGCTTTCATTAATAAAAGAATATATTATTACTTTGTTGGACTACTCCTGAGCCGGCCACGACATTTTAGGAGGCAGGGAAAGCACAGTGAGTTTCCAAAGAAAATCTCACGTGAGATTTCTTAAAACAAAAATTTGCCTCCTTCTGTCAATTTAAAAGGCTGATATCGTGCCTTAGTCGTCCTAGTAAGAAAAAAAAAGAGGGAGGGCGGGCACGAGATAGAGAGACTCATTTTCGTGAGCTGGCAAGGAATGCCAACTATACAGCCGAATGTATTCTTACCTTGAAAAACTGGAGCTCTGTATAATTACTCAATCTTGCATAGTAGAGAAGTAAGTCGGAGAAGAGAAAGGACAATACAACTTATTACAAGACAAATTCAAGCCTACAAAAAGGATGGCAAGCATACATATTACACTAACACATAATCAAGAAAGATGCAGGGAGAAGCAGAAGAAAAAAGGAGATAGAGAGAAGAGAACAAAAATCTTGGAGTGAGAAGGAGAAAAATATAACAAGAAAAGGAGACAGAGAAGACGATGGCAAAAGAGAGATAAAGAGCAGAAAAAGATAACAAAAGAGGTGAAGAAAAAGGAAACAGAGAACGAGAAGGAAAATGCAGCCAAATGGAAACTAATTCTGTCAGAACGCAAAGAGAACAGAAGAAGACAGAAAGAATAGAATTGAGAGGAAGAAGAGGGAACAGAGAGGAGAGAAAGAAGGAAAAGAGAAATGACGACATAACGAGAAAAATGCATAAATAAAGGCATGAAAACATAGAGGGATAAAGAAAATACGAATATATGAAAGAGGCAGAAAATGATGAAGAAATGAAGAAAAAGAGAAAGTTATGAAAAGAGAAAAAAGAGAATGTTACGAAAAATATAGGATAGAGGCGAGAAAATTTGGAAAAATAGGGAGAAAGAGAGCATTATGAAAAAAAGAAGAAAGAATAATTTGAAAAGGAGAGTATGTTATGAAAAACAAGTAACAAAGAGAGACAGTTATGAAAAAGAAAGAAAATTATGAAAAGAAAAGAAGAAAGAGAAAAGGATAATTACGGAGAAAGAGAGATACAGAGAGACATGGAGATTGAAAAGAAAGACAAAAGGGATAATGAGGTAAGCTAGGCACAGTCATTACAAGAAAAAGAGAGGAAGGAAAGGAGAAACGTCGAAATATTCCTTTCAACTCAAAGAAACGCTTTTAGGAAAAGGAAGAGGAGGAACAGAAATAAGAAAGGAAAGGAAAGACGGGAAGGAAGTAAAAAAAAATGGTTTCATGGCTAGCATATTTAACAGTACACCCCAAGAAATAAGCGTTCCTGTATTGTTTCTAACCCCACTAATATCAGTAGTAAACAAAGGAATTACTCTCCCCAAGACCTCACATTATAGTTACGCAGAGAGAAAGAGATATAAAAGGGAGAAGGCGAAGGAAAAGATCAGAAACGGACAATTGTCATTAACCGTGCTCCCACACCATTAACAACAAATGGCAATAAAAATCCCCTCATGAATCCCATCAAAGGGTCATCTCCTTTGGAAATGAGAGGCCAAATGCCCCCGGTAATTGGTGGTATATTGATGGAAATCAATATTTAATAACGCTTAGCTTTTACAGGGGCAAAGAGCAATATAATTTATATGGATCATATTATATTATAGGAAGGGTTAAAGGATAATTGTGTGTATATGGGAAGCACCCACAGATTTTTATAGCCTGTTCCAAATCCTTCCCCTTCTCATTCCATGTGGTTTAGGTCCATGTATGTATACCTATTTATATATGAATATGGCCTCACTAATATTATATCACATGAAAGTTACCACCCATCAGAGTGACGGTATACAGCTTTTACTGCATTCACGGTTATTGTTGTAATATTATTATTATGGAAAAGGGGAAGAGAGGCGGGGGAAGGATATAAAAAACGAAATCATTTTTTTTTGGCTTTATGAGTCTGCCTATATAAAATATAATGTATACACTCCTATATTTGTCAACACTTTTTCTAACTCTCTCTCTCTCTCTCTCTGAGTCGCCTCGCATGCAACTCGTGGTTGTTTTCAGTAGTTGCTGTTATTACGGCTCCTGTTCTAAATATGCATATGGGTATGCGTGTGTATCTCTCGAGAGATGCAACCTGTGTAAAATAAGTTTTAAAATAATAATAAAGGCATGTATGTGTGTATACATATGAGGATGCATGGATATATATGTATGTATGTATGTATGTATGTATACACATTAAAAAGGGAACGTTGGATTTCATTCCCAGGTGTGGTGGTGATGTCTACGCGGTATGGTGGAGCTCAGTAATTTAAACTTCCGGAGACCTTGCTTTTTTTTCGAATAATGCCATGCGGTTGAGGTGTCTTCATTTAGAAGAATTCATTGAGGGTTGTAGTAGTAGCAGGAGTTTTTGGAGGGTACAGGGCATACTATAATGGAAAGAGTTATTACATTGCATAAAATAGCTCTTTCTCTCATCCTCCCTCCCTCCCTCTCTCTCTCTCTCTGTCTCTCATTCTGTTTTTTCCATGAGTATAGGGAAAAAAACTTAAACTCAGTCTCTCCCTCTCCCATGAACGTATTATTTTTCCATGCACCAAAAACATTTTAACTTCTCTCCTCTGTCAGTACAAGGGAGAGAGAGAGGACATTTTCCAAACAGAGAGAAATTTTTTGTTTTAATTTTTATTCATTTATAAAATAGTCTTGTACATTCAGTTAAACGCACTGTAAAAGGATAAAGATATTTTTTTGGGGGGTAAAAAAAAATTATTTTAAAAATATTATCACTCTTGAGATTCTTTATAGTCCCTGTTAAAAACGACTGAAAGCAAATGTTGATTCAAAGGAGACGAGAAAGTTCACACACGCACATGCATATACATATACACTATCTACACCAAAGAATTTTTATTTTCTACACAAAGTCTTGTCATTTATAATAAACATAAATACCGTGTGTGGCACCCATAAGAACCCAAGTCATTTGAGGAGCCAGTCGTAAAAAAATGGTAGCACAGATATATAGTGTGGTGCTGGGGTTGTGAAAATCCTTTTTTCACAGTTCTGTAATCAAGAAAATAACATTATGATTATTTAGACGGTGGAAAAAGTCAGCAGTTAGTAAATAATTTTTAAAAGTGGACTCTACAAGCTTATATTGGTGTAAATTTGTTATACCAATAACAATTATTACAATGTGTATACTAGTAACTGTATAACTACTATTTTTTGAAAAGTCTCTACCCCTTTTTTTCCTCTCGGTTATTCCTCGTCACAGAAACAAAAGGAGGGGTTATGTGTCTGTAATGATACCCTTGACGAAAATTGTATTTAGGAAAAAAACAAGGAATGTGTGCAAAGTTTCGGAAAAACAAGAAGTCAATTAGTGACAATTGTTCTTCATTTTTCACAAGTCCAATTTTCGCAAGTCAATTTGTTCCCCTTGCTTTCCAGTCTTTTAATGCTAATTGATAACGTGTACATAATATGGTGTAGAGGACTAGCCATAATTTTCCTTTTACCACCACGCCAGTTATTTACTAACAAGTGTCGTTCACTTCGGACATCATCATTATTTTCAATACGAACCACATTGACATCATTACGACTATTTACAGAAGGAACAATTTTCTTAGAAAAAAAACTCTTTTTACTGCTTCCAACAGCGTGTCCCTCGTTGACAGTGTGTGTTCTCACCTGATTAAAAATTGTAAAAAGAAAAAAAAAGTGTATTGGTTCAAATAATTATTTCATGCCCTGGAGCTTATAGTGACAGTTGTGTATTTATTTATTTAACTTTCTCTCATCTCCTTTCTTTCTCTTTCTCTCTCTCTCTCTCTCTCCTAAAATAAAGGGAGAGAGAGGGGAAAAATGAAATCTTGTTACCCCCGCTCAAGAGCATCAGGAGCTAGGAGCTTATGTCCGTCGGGAAGTAGTGGTAGTAGTAGTAAGACCAAGAAAAGTGGTCAGAGTCGAAGTGGAGGAAGTGCCAGTACTAGTAGCAGTGGCAAATCTTGGACGAGCAATCACTGTGTAACTTGTGGGAAGAAACAAGTGTGGTTAATTAAATTTAAGAAATGCGCTAATTGTCACCTGTCCGTTTGCAAGCAGTGTACAATTGGTGGACAAAACCTAATAATCTGTGGACTGTGTCAAGCCTCAAGGTTGTTATAATACAATTTATTTTATGAAATGAAAAAAAAACACAAAATAAAAAAAAATCCATGGGTCTATACATTTTCTATAGATACTATATACATTATGAATGCATCCTTGCAGTTATAATTACACGCACACGAACACCGTATAAAGGATTTCCTGTCACATCATCTTTTCTTTTTCGCATTTTTTCGTACTTTCTTTATTATGCACGATCACGCTGACATATTCTTCTCTGCATTTTCCTGTATTCCACTTTTTTCTTCTAAAATTTCATTAAAAGGGTTCACTGTGTAGACATATACGTTTGATTTTCTGCGTCTTTCATTTGACGTGTCCCTCCGCTCGCTAACAATGGGAATATGCACATTTTTGTGAATCAGCTACAACATAAATTATTCTTTGTTTAAGCTGGCGAAATATGGTAATATGGCCTCAAAGAACAGTAATAATGTAATGTGAACCCAGGATTCCTTTGTAGCCTTAATACATGGTTAATTTTGGTTTAAACTGATTGTACTTTTACAAGATGTTCATATACGAATAAGTGACTTCATTTTTTTTTACTATTCTTTATGTATGATTGCAGACGACGGAGCCACGCCTCCTCCAACTGGTCATTTGCTGCTGGGCAGCCTCGCACCAATACGAGGGTGATTACCAACGGTAAAGTCCGAGATTATCTAGAGCAGTTGGTATCCAAGGAGCTTGGAGGCCCTCCTCCAGAGGTTTCAGCTCTCACCGTTAAGACTCAACTTGGTGAGAAATGTAAGGGGAATACTAATTAATACGAATCCAAAATATTTTGTCCGTAAATGAAATTGTATAATAAACCAAAAAAAATGTGAGACGGGAAACATGTTAGACCTTTGCCGTCGAGAAACGCGTGTGTACTACCAAGCGGCAGCGGTATATTGTCATCAAAAAACAAATATAAAACCAAAAAAAAGGGGTAGAAGCCAAGGTGAATTCGAGACACTCTTCCCATCTTGTTTTTCGCTTTGGACGAAGGTGATACGGGGTATGCGGGCATAAAATGTGAACCTTTTTATTTTATTTGTTGTTGTAAATTTGATTTAATAAAAATCAACCTACCCCGTACTAAAAATGTAAGTTACATGTGTCTAGGCCGCCTTGGAAAAATGACAAGCGGTCATTAGAATTCTCGTTTATGTCTCTTTTAAAAAAACAATGTTCAAAGGAGGATTTTTGCAGGTGACGGACAGGAATTTAAAGGTAGTAGACGTGGTTATATGGGGAAGTACATGTGTTTTTTAGAAGTCGTCCCTGGGTTAGTAGTTGTAACAGTAGATGTTTGTCTCTGCCGTGAGGAAAGTACACGTTCATTCAAGATGCGCTGGTCTGTCTCTCTGTCTCTTGTTTTGCTCATGCAGTAGCTTCAACCTGCGTAAGTTCGCAGTTATATGGGTTGCAAAATAAATTTTTACCGTATTTGTAATGTATGACAGATGACAAGTTGTTCCACAACTACCATGAAAAATTGACGAATGCCATTGTAGACTTAGGGAAAGCTCTCCACCTCCGTCCACCTCACTTTGATAATGACGGTATGAAAAGTTTTCCTCTTTTTCTTTTTTTTAAATAAATTATAAGAACATACATAGAATATAATACTCTGTTTTACAAGGGTCCCGTAATTTGAATGATGATAATATTTTAAAAAAAATGCATCTTGTACCATGCTCATCGTGCCAGCATCCAAACTGTCACTGGTTTAATACCGCACAGAGGAGGGGAAAAAATTATCACCGTCCCACATCATTCACTTTTGAAATCGTAAATTATACAAGTCATATACAAAATGAAAAAAAAATAATTTATGGCCGCAACTTTTAATTAGTAGGAAAATTAATAGTAGATTATCCTTAGCTGTTAATTCCCTGGTGGAATGTCTTTTTTTTTTTGCTTCTGAGGCTAGGATGAATTATGCAAAGAAGATGTGTATGCTATACATAACATATGTGCATAGGTCTATGTATTTATACATGACTTTCTCTAGAGATCACCAATATTTTTAAAGGCTCAACCATAACAATTTATCGCATGCTTGGAAAATTTTGGGCCAAAGAAAATTTCGCGATTCCTTTGGAAAATACAAAAAAAAAGTGTATAATAAAAACATGTAGGGGATCAGTTAATCAATATTTTGTATAGGTATTGTTATTTTTTCTTTTTTTGCATTTAATCACAGGAAAGTTGGGAGCCTACACCCAACCCGCAACAGAACCAGCCCATGAAAAGTTTATTAAATTATTGGTGGAAATAAAAGACGCTGCCATGGACTTGGCCCCATTTGAAGATGACCCCAGCACCACTCTCCTCAACAATAGTACCAGCACTCATAATGATGGTGTCAGTGCTAATAATAAACCATTAAGGGAGGAGGAGGGAGGGGGAGATGGGGAGACCATCGTAAATCATCATGTGATCAATTCAACAACGGGCAGTAATAATCACAATTCCTCCAACAATATCAGCCACAACAACAACAACTATGAAGAGATTTTATCCACGGCTATATTAAATAAGGTCGTGCATGATATTGGTGTGGGCTGTGGGGGAAGGAAGTCATTGTCGCCCGTCATTAGTGTCGTCGACTCTGCCGTCCAAACGGATAATGATGGAGAGCTGAGTGCGGCCGGGAGCGGCAAATACAGTGAGTGGGCATGGCTGTTCACGATTTTTTTTAAAAAACTACATAATACACATTTAGCTTCCATTAATAATAAGTATCTTCTTTTAAAAAAAACAAAGAAAAAAATAACCCTTTTTAAAATACCTAATCCTTGTCGTGTAAATGAGTGGAATTACATTATTAGGAGAGTTTACTACACACCTGGGAATTGTTCACCATTTTCTCTACATGCTCAAAAGAGGACAAAATGTGTGTAGGACAGTGTATGGTATAACTACACTTGCAGAGTCATTGAGATGTGATTTATTTGAGCGCAGTATTAAAGATTGGAAAGAAGAAAATATCCTTTTTCTCTCTCTTTTTTGCTCCCACTCAATTCACGGGAATGAGAGCTTCACTAAATAATTCTTAAGAAAAAGGGGAGAAAATGCACTTTTGTATGGGAGAATGCTTTTTTTTTTGAAAAAAAAAACAGAAGACACCATCAAGTTTGAACCTTTATTTGAGTCGAAAAAAAAAATTGGTGTGCGAATTTTATGGTTGGGAAAATCTTTTCATTATTTCATGTGTACAGCCTCTACTCATGTAGATACTTATTATGTTCTCTTTTTTTTCATCCTCTCAGATGTCAAGAGTTGGGTAACCACGACCGATGGCTTTTCTAACTTCTCCGACGACGACATTAGTTTAGGTACGAGCAGCTCTAATTGGTCTGGTGGCGATGGAGCCAATCCACCAGTAGTTCATCAGGTGAGAGAATCTCTTTGGTTTCTATTTTGCCATCTTATTTGCGTATACATATGCTTAAAAATAAAAACAAAAAAAAATCTCCATTAAATCCAACACACTATATTGACTAAATTTTCGAATAACTACTATACAGACCAAACTGCCATTAAATACTATGTATACTAATAGGCCAAATTTCCAATAAATACTACCGGCCAAACTTCCATTAAGTACTATAGACCAAACTTCCATTAAATACAATTGCCCGCCCGTCCACTGGGAAAAAAAGGTAGATAGAGGAAAACCAAGTAAAAGGGTTAAAGAAGGGATCTTTATTTTTTTGCCGTTCTATGCCAGAAATAAGGAGACGTACAAGGAAAGTAGAGGATGTATTTTTGTTAAACCTTGTAAAGGGTTGAGCATGTTAAATCATAATGCCTTCGCACATGTGTGTATGTGTAATGCTTAAAAATGCATGGACTTAGAAAACAAGAAGTGATCATACACACTTCTCTTTCATCCATTCGTAGGAAATGCAATGGAATACAAATTTCATGGATGGCATTTGTTCCTCATTTCATGTTAAATACATGTATATATGAGATGCTCTTTTCTTTTTTCCTCCTTCCCAAAGGACAGAAAACGTAGTTTGGTATTATATGATCAAAAAAATTCCAAAGAAATAGTGAGCTCCACGGTATAAATCTGACGGCTTACGTATATGTATGAGTGCGTGTGTGAAGTCGGAATTTTTTGGGGGGATAATAAATATTAAACAAAGTTGTTTTTTAAGGGTAAAAAAAATTTGAGAAGTGGAGGGGGGGAGTGTAGGACTTATTCCGTTGCACGTCTTGTGTACCTCGTTAAATTATGCCATTTCTCGTACGTGTCTCTCTACACGGGGAAGAATACATAACAATTAACAAGTTGCCATGTCCCATTTTGGTTGGGGAGGATACAGCTGGGATTATATATGGGGACCTGTAGCATACCATTCTCTGTCGTGGTGTTGCTTGTGTGGTTGTTGTGCGGTTAGAGTGGTTTACACAAGTTGATGGCTATGATGGAGATGATTTGAATTACAAATGACGTGGGCTGTGGGTTGTAGGATGTAGGAGATACATGTGGTTTTTTTTATTAAGGTCTCTTGTTTATCCATCTTTGTCTCCATATTATGTATGTATACCTTCATATAGTACTATATGCATGCGTTCGCAGATCGAGGAACACGTGGAAATTACGTATGAGACCACGAATGCGACGGAGTCAGACGGAGAGTCTTCTCATGGAGATGACAAAGATGACGGGGATGCGGAAGAGGATGAGGAAGACGAGGAAGAGGGAGAGTCACGGAAGCAACGACCACATAGGAAAGGGAGCAAAAAGAAGATTATTAATGGTAATAATAATACGAGTAATAATCCAGAGAAGAAAGTAAAGTCAGAGCCAGTCCCATTCCCCGAGCACGGAGTGGACATCATTGATTCTCCGGATGAACTGGACGAGGATGAGCCCTCCAAGAAGGTGTCACAGGTGGCTGCTTGGGAGGAGAATTGGTTGTTCAAGAAGAAGAAGAAGCCGGTGATGTTCAGCAAAATGGCGGCTGAGGCCGTCCCCATGCTCGTTCCCAATCCCTCCACCCCAGAGTTGGATGATGTGAACAATGACGAGGCGGGGAAGGAGGACTCAGATGATGGGGATGAGGATGAGTTGAATCACGAGTACTTCGAACCCGCAGAAGGGAATCGGGAGGAAGATATTATCAATTTTAAGAAAAACTTGGACATCAAATGGCCCCAAGATGTCCAGCTCACCGCTGGCAAAAATGCACGCTTTACCGTCACCCTCGCTGACTCTGCCGGTAAAAAAAATTGATTGGTTTCCTTATTTTTTTGAATTGGCAAAAATATTTCAAGCACATATTTTCGAAAAGGGAGGAGAAGCACGTTTTATTTTGTCTGTCAATTTGTAATAACTTGTGCGTAGCAATATTCACAGAAAATTTCGTTACGTCAAATCGTGCTTTTCCCCTATTTTTTTTTGACACGTCATTTTGACACGTAATTGAATTAAGCCCCTATTGTTCTATTGTCCCTTTTGACACAGACGCTCCACCGACTTGGCGCTCTCTGAAAACCAAGCGGATATTAACGGCTCAGAAGCACAAGGTGGAGATTAAAGCTGAACCTCCCAAGTACACCCTCATCGTCTACAATAGCCAAGAGACGGATGCTGGGGAGTATGAAGTCGTCATTAAGCGGGATTCCGGATCCGAAATCTCCCACAACTTCCGACTCAACGTTAAACGTAGGTTCAACTTTACACTTTTACACTTCTATGTATTACATATAGATACATACATATACATGTGTACATATGTTGAACTTTTACCCCTTTTAATCCACATTTCAAATGCCTCATTTTGACCCAGCGTAAAAAAAGCCTCAATGTTTGAACACTTAACTACATACTTCATTGTTTACAGCTGGTGAACGACAGAAAATTGCTCCAATTTTCAACTCCGCACCTGATGTTGTTAAAATTACAAATGCCAAGAATCCCGCCACCGTCGAATTCGACGTGAGTGGGAATCCGGAACCTGTGTTAAATGTTTTCCGAGGCAACGACATCATTACTTCCATAGGTATATACATCTATTTATATATACATCTACTTATATATACACCTAGTGCCTTTAATTTTATCCCATGCAACCAATTATGCTTTTTATGCGGAGCAGGCAATGGTTTTAAAAGCACATGCACATCTTCTCGTGTGCATTCCTAATGAACATATCTGTATTCATGCTGTACGGTTGTTGGCATAATGGTTTGTGTGTATAAACAAATCGTACATACAAACGTACATTAATTGATCGTACAAACGTACATTAATTAATTCGTAAATGTATCCCATTACAGCTGACAAGGGCAAGGGACGGTGGGTTTTGGAGCTGAAGCGGGGGAATAAATCGGGGAAAGGACCACAGAAGGTTCATAATTTGTCCGGGGAATACCTCGTCGCAGCCACAAATACCCAAGGTACAACTAAAATATCCTTCAAAGTGGAGGATGAGGTGACGGAGAGCGTGAGGAATGGCAATGGAGTCGCACCACCTGTTCCTTCCTTACAAGAAGACGGCCCGCGTAGTAGTTCTGTAAGTGCCCGGGGATCTGGGTGAATTTTCATATCCGCATAGTGTTTAGGTTGATCTTTCTATTTATACATCCACATACACACCAGGTACTTGGTTATATTAAAAAAAATCCCAAGCGATACTGACACCCTAAAAATCCTGAGTTTTACCCCCTGTCGTTCCCCCGGGGGTCCCGTAACCCCAAGAGGTATTTTTTTACGGTTTTTTAATGTGGTGTTGTTTTTGTTGAACTCAAATTTTTTGCACGTCGTAGTAAATATGGTACATTATTATTATACGAAGGGTCACATACTCATTTGAATACTGTCAATCCGCACAGACTGACTCCCAAGACAATGATAACGGGGAGGATGACAACAATTCCACCTCATCCTCATCCCCCGCGGAGGAAACCCTGAAGGAGACCTCTCAGTCACTGGTCCTCAACGAAACTGTGGAGATGGAAGATCAGGATGATTCCTCGAAACGATTCACGGTGGCGGAGAGGGAGAAGATGAAATGGGCGAATCCTGTCAAACTAGAATTTAACCCTTATGCACCAGAGAATCTGGCCAAGCGAATACGAGCCGGACGGTAATTTATTTTTATTTAATGCACATACATATGTGTGCATATGATGTACACACATTTGCAGATATTTTGAGCGCAGTATGCAATTTACTTATTTGTTTTTGCAAATGGATTATTTTGTAATTTAATGTTGATCTTGCTCATTTTGGATTCTCAGATCTGGTAGAGATTTACTGATGGGCTCGTCGAACCCCAACCTCGTGGATGCAGCTGACCAAGATCCGGCAGAAGAAGAATCCTTTTTGCGAAGTGACGTGAAGAAGCAGAGCACACCCGAACCTAAAATTATCCTTGTACAGAAGCCATTAAACACTATTCCTTCAGATCTCGGCGGTGTCAAATTACCCTCGGTGAAACAACTCGCACAACAATTTTCACCATTTGTAAGTGGACAAATTTAATGTTCATCTCTAAATTTTTTATTCATATTCAACCTAATTGGATGAATCCTAATGGTACGAGACTTCATTGACCTTTCTTTGGAAGTTAGTTGCAAAAACTTTCCCATTAATAATTGCATAAAAAAGCGTGTGAAACAGGCTTTAAAATCTATTAAAGACATGTAAAACAACATGGCATCCATATACTCATTTGAGCCAACAGAATCCCATTAAACAGAAATTTCTTGGATCGATTAATGTAATGCAAATGCTGAATTATTAATTAAGGTACAATAAGTGCATGTCAAATTGTAAAAGAAATAATGGGAAACTTTGTGCTCTTAATAGTCGGACAAGTCTTCTTCGGATTTCCGTCCAAAGCCACTGTCTCCAATAAAGGATTTGGGAGGAGTGAAAGCCATACAGGTAAAAAAAAATATACAATATTATCTTGACCAGTTACATTGTACAGTTTGTAAATAAGTCACCAGTAGTTATTGGCACTATCAATTTTAGTTACTCATCATATCATTCTTTTTCTTCCATTCTTTTTTTTTCTTCTATTCGCTTGACACTTGTATAAAAAGAAGTTTTTATGCTACAAATGTATATAGTTCCAAAAAAAGTTTGACACCTTGCCAAGTAGACTTCCCAGCCAATTGCAGCAATCCCCGGAGGCGTTGGAAGAGGACACGGGTGTAGATGAGCCCATTCCCCATGCCAGAAGATCTGCCTCACCTCCCCGTACCCAGACCTCTTTCATTGAGGACGAGTCCCTCCAGAGTATCCCCGAAAGTCATGTTCGGAATCTGGCGAGAAAATTTGTGACAGAGCCCTCCCACAAACCCCGTATTGCTTTCCAGGACACCCGATCCAAGTCAAGTGCTAATCTATTGGAGAAAGCCATTTCCGAAGCCTCTGACCGCCCCACTTCTCCACCGACCATGAAGAGATCATTGTCCATACCAGAGATGAGAGTCCAACCGCCAACTCCGCTGGCAACTTCTCCTACAGATGATAAAGAGTTTGATTTTACAAATGATGTTCCTCCTAGTGAGTCCAGTCCACAGGATTCCCAGGAGGAGGACGAGGAGGAGATTGAAGAAAGGTTTACGGGTCAAGATGTTCAAGATCACGTGGATGATGATCCCGAGGAAGAGAATGGACTTTCAGAAGCTCCCACGAAAGAAACTGCCCCGGGAAATCTAAGGCAGAGTACAAAAGATGATAATAAAACTCCATCCACAGATTCGGGGTCATCTGACCCGGACGAATCCTTTGAATACATTCCTCCACTGCCCAAGACCCCTCCACCCAAAACTAGACCTTCCATCCCCGACGAATCATCCTTTTTCGTTGTGACGGCAGCTGACCTTGAGCCTGAGGATGAATCCATTGACATTTCCACAACCGAGTCTAATGAATTCCGCGAAAATGATGATGGAGATACCCAAAGTTTGGAGGAAGAGCCTGAAGAGGAAGTGGACCCCGCTACGGCGGATGAGTCGGCGAAGGACACCGTGGATTGGATTGAGCGTGAAGTGCCGGGAAAAATGGACGAACTCGGCTTTGTTGAAGCCCGCAGTGATGATAGCTCCGAGTCGGAGGAGGAGACCCCCAGTGACCCGGTCCCGGAGGTCACCAAGTCTGCTGAAGAGAGCCCATCCAACACCAGTAAACTTACATCCAGTCCCAGCGTTGACAGTGTGGGCGAATCGGATGGAAACAACAATTCTAAGCAGAAACAGTCCCCCAAAAAATTGATTGACTCCCTGGGAGACCTCAAAACGGATGGACTGACGGAGGAGGAAATTGCAGAATTACAAGCCAAGGCGAAAGAGAAGGAAAACTTGAGGAAGCTCACCCGCCAAATCGTTAGGGCCGCCAGTTTACGAACAGGAGGGAAGGGAACGAAGGAAGCCCAATCCTGAGATATTGTACATAAGACAGACCTTATATCACCTCTACTGATTTGTGGTTGATGTCTTTCCGTTTCCCCCTTCCATATACATTTTTATGTTTGTGGCCTACAAAGAAGCATTATATAACACAAATAACACCAATAATTTGTGTTTGTGTCATCCTTGTCTCCAAATGCCCGTGCTTTCCCTTGTGCATTCCCCTCAAATCCCTGCGATCGGGTTCAAATTTCTACACGAATTATGTGTCTACAAAAGCAATTTAATATGCGTACAATTGTTCGTCGCGACCTTTGTGTATAGAAATATCCGTTGGGAATGTCTCCCAAAAAATGTTTTGTGTTTATCTATGTACATAAATAGAGCTATAGAGTATGTGTAATGAAATCTAGGTTACTTTATAGTCCTAATGTGTAGCTAATGTGTAGCTAATGTGTAACTAGAGTGAACCGTATACGCCAATCGTTTTCAAGTGTCGTGTCTCGCTAAGCTGCTTCCGTTCATTGTGTTTTCTTGTTGGGAAAAATGTGCTCATCCCTCGTGCATTTGTGTGTTTCATAATTTCCTTCTTTTTTGACTTCCAGGTTCACAGTCTAACTGCCCGAAGCGTCTCCCGCGAATTTAGGGAAGGACTGAAAATTTCCAAGGGACCAGTTAATACTCCACAGAACATCATCAAAATTAGTAATGGGAACGGGACGTGCAATAATGGAAGTGGAGATAATAATAACAAAGCCATTAACAGTACGAATGTGTCAAACGAAACTACTACATTATAAATAATCATTAATATAAATATGGTACGATTAAGGTTTACTTAGATTATTATTCCATTTAGAGCGATTTACGTATATACACTTATGTTACGGAAGCAATAATAAAGAAATATTATTATAGTAACTTGTTTGTTATTTGTTCCTCTACAAAGCAGACGTCGTCTCTTTTGTCTCACAGATATGCAGGTTCTATTTGTGTGCTTTACTCAAATTTTTGGTTAGTTTAGAATAGATCATTTCACTTTTCCCATTTGCAGGTCACACTTTCTCCTTTCCTCCTTCATTCAAAGCGAACAAGCACACTCTTTAGGGATCTGCTGTCCCAAGACGGATGTGATATGTGATAATGTGATATGTAATGTAGGAAAATTATTTATGATTAGTTTGGACTATATAGATAATTATGTCTACCGCTCATCGTGATAATCCCGCACACAAGTACTTATTAGCATTTAATTGCACAAAAAACAGTGATGATATAACATGTAACATAAACTTCAAGGTTGCTTTAAAAGTTGCTTTCACTGACTCAAACTTCCCACGGTCACTCAAGGGGTACCAGCTGTGAACACATACATATTTTGACGAAAATACTAGGCATATTATATGTACATATTAACAACAACCACTACTCGGCTGGGGCCTGTCTGGATACTGCTTGCGAGCAAACGTTAAAAATATCTCTTCTAAGGAGGCGTCCGTTATATGATATTCTTCAACGACATTGTGATGCTTTTTCTTGATCGCCTCACCCTTCTCAAATCGCTGGCTCCACGTCATGTGTGTATTTTTGGAACGAAATGCTCGAAGTCCCTGAAACCACCCCATTCATTTTATTTCGCTTGGTTTTAAAGACAAACAGTGATAATACGCTGGGATGAGATGTCATTTGGATAGCATACCAAGTGCTTGTCCAAGAGAAAGCAAGGTCGAAACTCCTCGAAAATGTGTTTCTCCAAATCCTTGACCTCATTATAATGGTTCCTCTCGGCATTGGCCCTTAATACCATGGTTATGACAAAGCCTTGACCGTACTTGCCCTTGATGGCAGCGACTGCCCCGAGGCATTGGAATTGCCCATTGACCATGATTCCCAGACGGGAGCAGAGAGCCTCGCACTCTTCCATACTGTGAGACGTGAGGACGACGGCTTGACCCAGATTTTGTTGATTTCGAATGATGTTCCAGAAGCGACGTCGGGACACCGGGTCTACACCTGTCGTGGGCTCGTCCAACAACACAACCCGAGGATTCTCAATTAATGAGACAGCCGTGGACAGCCGACGTTTCATTCCTCCGCTGTAGTTCTCATTCGCGTAGTCCGCACTGTCCTCCAAACCTGCGTACAAAAAGGGGAATTTTCTACAGAAATCTTCTCTTTTCAAGGATTTTTTCAAGGATTTTTTCCTGGAGTATTGACTTTAACAAATAATAACTTACCAAATTTCGCCAACCAATTTGCTGCACTTCCATGAGGGTTCTTCCCGCCGCGAAGTCTACTGAAAAGTAGAAGCATTTCCCTTCCGGTCATCACAGGAAATAACCCATCAAACTGGGGACAGTAGCCAATCTCCTGCAAATATCTGTTTCGCGTGTCCCGTAGATTAATTTGCTTTGTGATGTACGCATTTCCCTTTGAGGGGTAAGTCTCCGCCGTCACGATCTGGAACGTCGTCGTCTTCCCCGCCCCATTCACTCCCAACAAACCAAAGCATTCGCCATGGTGTACCCCGAAACTGAGGCCGGCGACGGCAGCAAATTCCCCATAAAATTTCCATAAATCATATACGACGAAAGCATCCTGAAATCCCTCTGTCAATCACGGGAATTAAAAAATAAAACTATTTCAGTAAATTAATGACAAGAAAAAACAATGAAATTATTTAAGTTTACAAGAGAATGTGATGGTGCAAAGATTCTACTTTTATTAAGTTCTTCATCGATCCGCTTTTGCTCCTGCAGCACTGCATCATCCTTTTCCGTGTGGCGGTAGTAGTTGTCCCGGCTTTCACGTCGGTCCCGCTGATTGTCCCGACTACCACGACGTTGATTGTCTCGACTCCCACGACGTTGATTGTCTCGACTCCCACGATGCTGGTTGTCTCGACTCCCACGACGTTGATTGTCTCGACTCCCACGACGCTGGTTATCTCGACTCCCACGACGTTGATTGTCCCGACTGTCCCGCCTTTGATTGTCCCTACTGTCCCGCCGCTGAATGTCTCGACTGTCCCGGCGCTGATTATCCTTGCTGCCCCGACGCTGATCATCCCGACTCCCACGCCGATGATCGTCCCGACTCCTTCGGGGGGAGTCTCGACTCCCACGCCGGGAGTCATTGTCGTCATCCCTAGGTCGGGTGTTGGCTGCGGCGTTCGATCGTGAAAACACTTTCTCTCCCAAGCAGCTGAACATTCCACAGTCGTACAGGATGACGATGATAAGGTAGATGAGGGAGACGACCAACACGGCGAACAATTCCTGAAGGATCCCTGATATATTCCCCCGCTCGCATTTGTGAACCCACAGCAAGTACTTTTTGGGGATGAAGCAGTCCGACTGCCCCAGTAAACATGAAACTTCCTTCTCTCCGGAATCACAATAGTCTGCGTATTAGTCATTTACGCATCGGTGTCAGTATCAACGTCATCATTATGTTATTTGTACCATTCGTATCAGTGTTACGGATCATAAGGTAGATGTCATGGGGAAGAAATTACCGAAGCAGCAGGATAGCAAGGCCTTTTGCTCATTTGATAAGGTGGATTTGGTCACATTGCAATACAATAGCTTGTCCTGATCAGTGAAGTCTTTGCAGCCACTATTATAAGCAGCCAAGGCAAGGTAGATGAGGAAGGATTTGACGATTCCGCAAAATGGAAAGGTCCGTCCGATCCATTTGACAATGATCCCCGAGATGTACAGTCGATGAAACAAATTGTATTTATCATCCCCTGGCTGGGGCGGCGGCTCATTCGCCTGACCCGTCAGATCCAGAGCGGCTTCCATAATTGCTATTGCTACGGCTAGTAGCATTCCTGCTTGTCCAATAATGATAATGTGACGCATTTCTTTCAAAATGCTCAATAATGTACGCATAAAACGGAGACAAATAATCCTATTATAATGTATTTACGTTCACTTCACGCACCTGCAAATAAATGAAAAATCACCACAAATGCAAAGGCTCTTGCACTAGAACTGGCCCACAAGCTCACCAAATAGGCAAAGCTAATGGCTCCAATGGCGTAGCAGAAGAAGATGGCGAACAAAGTTTCTGTACAGAAAAAAATATTTTTTAGAAAACCTTGTATTGGTGAAAGTTCTAGTACTGCTGTGCTGAGTATAGAGGTGAGAAAGTCCAAAAATAACATTACGAGTTCCTTGGAAGTCCGTGAAAAAGTTGTACGTTTGCACCAGATAAAAACATCCGATAAATAAAACAATAGCGAGTAGCATAATGACCAAGTCATAGAGGAACGCCGTCAGCCAAAACGTGGCCGGACTAATTCCTGTCATAAGTTGCAGATGCTTCATCTGTACAGCAAAAAAGGACACGATCTACACTGATTCGGTAACAAATATTTCCAACACTTCAAGACTACAGAAGCAAACTGGGTTAAGTCCAAACATCCAATTGTAAATTGGAAGACTAATTGCAACAGTTGCAAAACGTTCAATTATGGAACTTCTGTAAAAATAATTTTGAAGATTTTCGAGCACAATGAGACCGTAGTTTTTGCCTGGGAAAACCGATTTCGAAAAACATCTGAGGACTTAACCCTATCGGCAACTATAAGCTACAGACTAAAGCGACTAATACATTTATTTTGTCGTTACTTGAGTCACTTTCTCTTCAACAGGAAAAATGACGATGGTGGCAGCCAAGATTGACAATCCCAGACTAATAATACACCCGGCAATGAGTCCAAACAAAAAGCGATTAAATTCAACATCCTTAAACTGCCTTTCACCATTGAAAGTCGTGGCTAGGGGATGTGTCATCACGTTGATGAAGAGGTCTTGACTCTGCCTGGTTTCTCTCAACACGGTCGTCGCCATTAAATTCAGTGCCAGGGGAGCTGAGTGAAATGGGACTCGGGAAAACCAGCTGGTTGTATTCAAACTCGGTGCGCCCGGAACTGTCGGGTCACTTTTATTAAAGGATGCCGCAACCACGTAAGATCGCCGGTAAACCCCGGGTTTGTCCCTCCCAACTTTGTCCAGAGCTTCTTCGACGGAGAGGTCACCCTTTTCTACGTCCAAAAACTTGGTGTCCGCTTTTTCGTAGCTCAAAATGAGGTTATTGTAATAGTTTGCCCGGCCTTGAGTGACTGCCTATTCATTCAAACATTAAACAATTGTTGGATGATACACCATACGGGGGGGGGTGAGAAGTCCCTGGAATTCCGGTGCTAACATAGTTTCAATTCCCAATCCTGTACATTTCTGTGATGTCGCCAATTTAAAAAGTCAAGCAAAAAATGGATTTCACCAAAGAAGAGATCAGAAATGACATTAAATATTATTATTTTAAAACAGAACGAGCATATGAAATTCATTGAAATTTAGCGGCGATGTTTCCTGACTTCTCCTCTTCCATCTAAAAAGTAAACAAATTGGTGAAAAAATTTAGGTGCAGTTTTACCAGCTCAAACAATGGACCCCTTTAAAACGGAAGGGTTAAACTTCCTTCGGAGGGTTCTGGGTATGAAATGGTTAACTTTCATTTACATTGCAAAACGACAATCAATATCTTATAATAGTTACAAACATCAAAGCATTAAGCAAAGTTGTGGGGGAGAAAAGATATGGTAGCTCAAAGATGCCCAGATTGGACCCCAAAATAACCCCCGGCAATGCGTGGCTCTCACAGCTGATGCTTCTCGTCTCATTATTTTTGACTGCGGGTTCACGTGATTGTTTCACCCGCCCTATAACCAAGTCCAAACCCTCCGCCATTACTAATTTATTTAGCATTAAAAAAAATCGCTGCACATAAGCAGATATTTAACTTTAACTACGCCGTGAGTGGTGTTTTTTAGGAAATCAATGTAACCCTTTTTTTTTGGAAGGATGAGAGAGTCTGATAGAGACGTGGGCACAGTATGTTGAACTAGGAGGGGACTATATTTGAGAAACTATAACAAGTTTATGGAATATCCTTCTGCTTCACACGAATTCCAGGGACTTTTCACCCTCCCCTCGTATGTGTCCCATGCAACTCGTAGGTTATATAATATAAGAATTATGGATGTTTATTCACGGGGACCTTAAGCAAAAGTGAGTCTCACCGGGTCATCAAACCTGTAAAACACGATGGGACTAATGTAAGTGTCCAAGCTAATGATTAAAGCTGGCTTGGCCGGTGGTGGCTTTCGTAGCAACGTTACCAGCAGGATGGCCAAAATTATTAACACCAGCGGAATACAGACCTGGGCACAAGTTTAAAAAGGTCTTTTTTTAACATTATCACATTATGTAGATGTAAAAGAGAAGCAGAAAAAAATGTAAGAGCAGAGAGAGAGAGAGAGAGAGAGTTGGGGAGAAAAAGTAGAGAATGAGAGAAAAAGGTGTTAGGAGAGGAATTCAGACTAGGAGAAATAATAAATTAGAAGTGTAAAAGAGTAAAAGAGAAAGCTGGAGATAGGAGACAGTGAAAGAAAAACGGAAAGGAGAGAGAGAGAAAGCAAAACTGAAGGAGGGAGAGAGAGGAAATGGGCTAACCTGAAGAATGATATGGGTTATTCTTCGAATGCTGCAGACGAATTTTTTCAGAAAAGTGGCCTGCACCCTTTGACAACACAAAGCCCCTCCGGAAAAGGTCTCCTTCTCCTCCCTATCCGAATGCTGCCTGTCATGATCTGAATGGGAGTGTCGAGCTGATGCAAATAGAAACCTGATTGAATTTGCCGGCAATAATGCTCAGTATAAATGAACATTCACGTCTATTAATGTAAATAAGCGTATATTGGAGCCTTATTTACATGTACAAATGTGTTTGAGACTACCAGCTTTATTTCACCTACCTTGGTCTCGGTCTCTATCGCGGTCCTTGTCCCTGTCTCTATCTCGATCTCTTTCAGCATAGTCCTCACTTGACTTGTCGTGCTCAGGATTGACAGACGATCTTTTGAGAGCTGATTTCCCCGCTGATTTATTACTTGTGGTAGAAGGAGTAGTAGCAGATAGTTGTTTTGCGTGTGTCTGTGGCTGATTCGGCTTGTTACCCGCAGGGACATTGGATTTACTCCCGGTATTTGGTTTGCTTCCAATCGGGATGTTAGCTTTGTTTCCTGGCTTGTTCGGTTTATTGCCGGCAGGACGTGCTGCGTTCCCTTGCTTGTTCACCGGCTTTGGTGGCGGAGATTTGTTAGCTTTCGAACCTCTTGGATTATCTTAAATTATTATTAGGAAAACTTTATTTTACAAGAATGTGGCTACGATATCACGCATGAATTATCTTTATCTATTAATTTTAATTGCTGCTGATGCGTGGTAGGTGATCGGTAGCTTGTAACAAGTAGGTAAATTCCAGTTCTCTAGAGAAAAAACTTATGTCCGAATTTTTCGGCCAAACTTCGTCAGATAATAGCACCTAGCGCAGGAAATCATAATATTGTCGTTCCACCACTCTGTGACCACCTCAAGGAACACCGACATTTTGCGTTTTGTCGCAGTTTTGGCTGGGGCACAGCCACTAATTATTGGATTTTTATTAAATTTGGCCAGGGCACGTAACTCAGAACTATCTAAATCTAATTCTTTTATTTTCCGGATGTTCAACTCCGTTCGCCAAAAATTCGCCAAGGACCGTGTTTTCTTCGCCGTTTAGGATGTCGCTAATACTTGGATTTGACCAGAGTTTAGGTTTGATGACCCAAAAATATTGTTTCTAGTGAGTTTCTGGCGAACCCAGGCGAAAATGGAGAAAATAAAAAAACTGGTTATAGTGAATTGAGTTTAACATGTTCTCGCCGGGTTCCATGAAAATCCAATTATTAGCGGCCGTACACCATCCTAAACGAGGAAAAAATCACGATTCTTGGGGAATTTCTGGCGAACCTAGACGAAAATCCGGAGAATAAAAAAATTGGATTATATAATTCTGTGTTACGTGCCCTCGCCGAATTTCATAAAAATCCAATTAGTAGCTGTGCCCCAGCCAAAACTGGGAAATAACGCAAAATGTGACGGTGTCCCTTGAGGTGGTCACAGACAATATTAGGATTTCCTACGCCGGTGACCTGACGAAAAACCTGACGAAAAATTTCGAAAAACTTGGCCGAATCGACATAAGTTTTTTCGCTGGAGAATTGGAATTTACCTACTTAAAGCACTTGCAGCGGACTGTATACATCGCCTAATCCGTGTACACTACCTCATGGTCACTACGACTTTGGAATTTACTCAAAGGGCAATTCGAAATAACCACGTCTCACCTATATCTGTTACAAATTTAGTTTGATCGGATGATCTTCGTTGACCTTTTTTCCTCAGTTCTAATTCGTCGGGGAACTTCACTTTGTGACTATCGGAGTCATGGCGTGAGCTGTAGCGGTCATCCGAGGACATGGAGGATTTACTTCCCCGTCCATGCCGGTCACGGTCACGATCACGGTCACCGTCATGTCCTCTCTGTTCATTATCCTTTTTCTCCCTCTCTCTCTCGTCGTTGGTGACCACTCTGTATGAGTAAGAACAGCCATGTATCAGGGTCATACCCATTTCCTACGAGTACTACATATATCAAAAGCCTATTATTTTATTACGTGTTCATGTGTGACATTATGTACATTGTGCGTTCTCACTTGACAAAAACATCATCCAGCGTCGCAAAGGACACTGAAAAGGACTGAATGCGGAGGTTCTCTTTCTTATTCTGTAGATCCGCAAACAGTTGGCCATAGTTCCCGGTCCCTTCACTCAGCGGCAATGTAATGATGAGTTCATGTGGGACTCGATGGAGATTATTGCGGTTATCCCTTGTGTCCCGATCCCGACCATGCTCCCGGTCCCGATTGTGATCTCGGTTACCCCGAAAATCACGACTTCCCTTACTGCTTCTTTTAGCACTCCCGAGGCTCCCTCTATCTCTGTCTCTATCCCTTTCCCTATCCTTATACTGTTCTGACATGACCTAATTTTGGCGTCAATAAACGCTGGAGAAAAGCAACAGGAACTCCAGTGAACTCGTGACGTCGTGAGCAATCATTGTTATTTTTCGGGTAAATTGTGTATTAAACTTGTAAGTTGTAAGTAAATAATTGCGATTGGAGCTATTTCATTGCAATTACAATTTCTTTTGATAGCTTTTTAAAAACGTAATGGACATTGTTAAAGATTAGAAACATCCATAAATAATATTATGTATATAGGTACATACATTACTCTCACTCTCAATAATGCTCTCATTGCAACCGTTTCTCGGAACACCACAACAACCACAGACCACAGCTCATGCGCACAGGACAAGAACAGAAACAGACACTAACAAGCTAACAACTAACTATAGTACAGCATTGTAGTAATATGTATGTGTTTTACTAATCTAAAATTACAAAAAATAACCATTTTCAGTTTGCTAATGTCTTTCTTAATTGCTATTTTCAAAAAGTTAGCTTGGTCGCGGCTATTAAAATGATTTTTTATTACTACAATAACAATTATTTTATTATATTTTATTATTATTGGTGATTGGTGATGGCGGTGAATTCATTGCATGTACATTGTAATTGTAAGTAATTCAAACAAAACTAAAAAATATAGCACTGTCAAAAATATTTATTATTAATATTTCTCAAGCAAAAATAGCTTTAAAATAATCCGTTTTTGCTTATCAAAATCAAGCGAATAAAAATTGTCAATACAAACTAAGGCAACGAAAATCGCTTATCTTCAACGACGTTCCATTGTAGCACCTTTCACATACTTTTTAACTTCGGCCAGAATTGCGTTAGGTTGGGCGTCCTTCTTGATGGCCACGCGTATAATGTAGCCACTTCCTGGAAAATGTTTTAGTACATATCATTATTAATTGTTATAATTACTCAAGGGATGTTCGTGCATATTAATTTACATCTTTACCGAAGAAAATTCTTGTGATACTTTTGAACGTCTTGAAAGCAATAAGTGTAGAATATTTATTATTTACCATAGCGGTGCTTCAAGAACGCCGAAGAGCCACAGCATCTTAATTTCCCTTGACTCATAATGGCGATTCTGTCCCCGAGAATATCTGCCTCCTCCATCATATGAGTGGTGAGAATAATGCATCTGCCACTCCGTACTTTCTACAAAGAAGGCCAAGATGTTAAGACCAATTAGGTTTCTATCAACATTATGAACGGTACCTGGGCTTCCTTCCAAGGAAGTTTTGTTGTGATATTTTCCAAGTGGATATAAAGCAATTAAGCAATCCGCTTGAACTGGATCAATAATAACGGATAGTTTAGCTCATATTTTGACTACCAGTAGACTTTCCCAGACACCTCTGCGGGACTCTGGATCCATGCCAGACGTGGGTTCATCCAATATTACGACCTTCATTGTTAAAAATTTACAAGTTCTTTCTCACAAAACATGTCGTCCTTATCCTAATTAACTAATTATGTATGTGTGTATTATTTGTGTGTACATTATATTGTCTAAAATGCTAAAATTACATCTGAGCCTCCAATTAGCGCCATCCCCAAATTTAATTTTCGCTTTTGACCCCCCGACAATGTGTTTGCAGGTTGGTCCAATTTCTCCGAAAACCTTAGAACGTGAGCTATATCTTCAATTTCTTCGGCCGAATTTTCAGCATTTTTTAACTACAAAAGTCACCGATAATTTTTAATCAGTTACTATCTAGTATGTTTTCCAGTTAGTATCGTTCAAGTAGTTCACAGAATTCAATTTACTTTGGCAAAAAACATCAAATTCTGCCGGACGGTCAGTGTTTCAAAAACGAGATTTTCTTGCGGGCAAAGGCCTATATGGGATCTAGCGGCGACCAGATCTTTGGATATGTCAAAGCCATTTACTAACGCCGTCCCACTACTTGGCGTGTGTACACCTGAGCCATTTTAATGGAAGGCAATATTACCACTCTTTAAAAATTTTGATGCGAATAATGTAATAAAGACACGACAATGTATGTATGTATCACCTGATAGCATTCCTAGGAGCGTGGTCTTCCCTGCACCATTGTGTCCAAGTAGAACCTACAAAAGGAAATGCACTTATTAAACATAATATTAATTAATGAGGAGAAATAAAGGGAAAAACAAGAACAATAATAACAGCTCCCACCGTGATCTGTCCCTTGTACACATTCAGCGACACATCATCCACGGCGTGTCTGTTGCCAAAGTGCTTGGAGATCCTTTTGATCACCACTCCAGGGTCCAAGCCTTTTGGCTCTCTCTCAAAATTTTTATCCCCGGCATGAACTTCTCGCACTTCTCGAGCCTCATCGTCTTCGGAATGCTTTTGATCTCGATCTCGGTTTCGGTCTCGGTCATCCTGGCTATAATGATAATCCTTACTTCCACTGTCTTCGTCGCTCCGACGATCATGATTATCTCTATCCCTACTACTACGCCTCGTATTCGTCGTGTGTCGACTGTCCTTTTTATGAACGTTGTCTCGATCTCGACTGCTCCTCCTATCCCTATCGTGTGGATTCCCTCGACTGTGTTGACTTCCACGATTTGGACTTTTATTTCGTCTGTCGGGTTCGCGGGTCTTCTTCGGGTTGCGATCCGATGCCGACCAATAGTCTGAAGGCTGTAAGTAATACGTGGTACAAATGGATTTTGGATTACATCTTCAGTCATTCAACGCATAAATAGTCATAACCATATTATACACATACATACATATTTATAGCGTGAGTGTGTGATACGCAATGATACAATACAAAAAACAATTCTCACACCGCCGGACATTCTTTTACAAAATCCAGAGGGAGCAATCATCGGCTTACCAACAAACAAAAGCAGCAATTTCTCCTCCTGCCATGAGCATGTGGAACAATATTCTCAAAATACACGGCCAGAAGCAGGTACATGAAAATGCTGGCTAAAGTGACGGCGAGGACCTTCGCCGGGGTTAGTAACTTATCGTTTGGTTGAATGTACAAGGACTTATTGATATTGCTGAATTGAATTCCATCATCTGTTACAAAGCACCAACTAAAGCCATTGTTGTTGTGAGAAGCAATTGCATAGGAGTTAATGTAATGCAGATGTACATGTGTACTTACAATAATGCATAATGTTGATGAAGAATCAAATGTGAATATCAAATCACAATCTCTAACGAGATTTCATGTCTAGATGGAGACGATCATATTTGATTTTTCACGCAGTGATCATCTCTATTTATCCTGAATGCACCAAGTGATCATCTCCTATGGAAAAACTTAGCACTTGAACACTTGATTATGATTTTATTATGATTAAGGGAAAATAGATATGATCACTTCGTGAATTGCCACTGATTGGAGATCATCATATATTATTTGATTCTTCGCCGACAATATACATACATACACACATACATACATGCGTACTTATTGCCAAAAAAATAAGCCTGGCATCTGAGTGAATCTTACCATATTCCTCGTAAGTCTGAATGAGTATTATCATTACTACCCAGCTCACATTCGGTATAAGGCAGAGGGAAAGTATCACGATGGGGTTGATGAGGTCATACAGATTATACACGACCTCGCCCACAGCAAGAAGTGTTAGAAGCCACGACACCAGTCCCACAGTCACAGCCAAGGCAACTAAGGCAGAAATGGATTTAATGCAAGGATAAGAAGACGTCCCAATCAGTGTGCTTCCAATTTCCAAAAAGCTATTTTTACCCTGGTCAAAGAAGGAGGCTATAAAGAGGATAAAGGCAATAGAGGCGAGGCAGTAGGAGTACAAGAAGATCCATCCCAGGATGGGACTTCCGTGAGGCACCAAGGCATTCCCTTTGAATGGCAGGAATAGGAAGACGGTGATGATGAGGGACGAGATGAGACAAGTAATCATGAAACTGATCAACCAAGCCATGAGGTGCATCCAATTGGACAGACCCACCATTCTCATGAGTTCCTAATTGACAATGAAGGGGTTGTAGCACCATTTGATCAGTTAGCCAAGCAACCCGATTGTGGGATAGTACATATTTTTCTAAACCAATTGCCATATTTAAAACAAGTTTTTAGAAACTACCTTAATTCCCGACCTTTTCTCTGCTACTACTTCTAGCATGATTAGAGGGACCATAAACATGTATCCAAAGGACACAAAGTACTGAACGACCTTGAGCAAGTAGGATCCCAACGTACCCAGCTTGAGTCTTGGAGGTGCATAGGAGAGTATGTTGGTTTGCGCGATCTTTTTTTGTTGCTTTTGCCTGACCGTGCCGTAGAAGAGCAACTCATCATTGTACCATTTGTCTGTCTCGATGCCATTGGTGGGATTCGACTGCAGAATGATACCACAGCGGATTTCAACATTATTGTAAAATATGAATTTTTTATACGTTTTATGTACATGTATTATTGTATGTGTGTATATACATATTATACAGATGTGTGTACAATAATACAAACATTAAATGATTTGAAACACATACAAAAATTAAATTGCATACCCCAACTTTAGCCCACTGAATGATGGTCGTGTCCACCAAGACCTGGAAAGCCATGAAAAGACCTTCCTTGACTGCATAACAAAAATGTAATTGATCCATACTGCCCATTAATACGCTCTCAAAGGGAGCTGTTCATCTGTTCACACATCATTGCCCTGAATACTAGACGAACCTCCTTCTCCAAAGGCAAAGTCTTGCGAGGATGTCGGATAAATTTTCTCTGTTTTGGACTTGTCATCCGAAATACGAATTTTATAGGAGAAATTTTGATTGGCAGGCAAGGATCCTTGAACGGGATCTAGGAAGGCAGTACCAAAGACAACGGCCAAGCTTATGCCGCTCCGGGCAGAAACGTTCGCGGCGACAGACTCCAGACTCGCTTCGTCTGGGAAACCTTGTAAGCCCCCTGTAAAATGACGGTCATTTGATGTGCAATACATATGGCATGCTCTGATTTGGTATTTCACCTTTTGTACAGGATTGTTAGATCAGGCTACGAATGAATACGATTATGTATTTTCTCTTTACGTATCTTGATGGGATTTTGTGCTTGACCAGAGAATTCCTTGTCAAGAAAGGCTTTAATCCTCCTCATAACGATGTCACACAAGGTGTTTCCAGGACACAGGGGTACAAACGCAATTATTCGCTCGTGCAATTCGTTCGCGTAGTTAACTAGTTCGTCCTATAAAAATTAGTGCAACTAAATATATGTACATACATGTATGTGATTCTTCAATGTTTCTTTTTGTAGCTCCAAAGCAGTCACAACATTATTTTTTTTAAATAGTGGTTGGATAAACGTACTTACATATTACGCCTTGGCAAATAATAAAAATCGGTGGAATGAGCGTTTACCTCAGCATTGAAGTACGTTCTGATGGTCCCCTCGTACGCCGACTTTTTCAGGGCTTCTTCACTGTAACTGTAGGCATTCAAAACTGCTATTGTGATGAAGACCAGCATGACCAAGAGCGGGGCCACGGCGAGTTCACAGCATGTGGCGCAGTAGCGACGTTTTCTGAGCAGAAAATTTTTCCACAGCAGCAAGTAGATCTTGCTACAGCACCCAACAGCCATGGTCAGAGGTTAGAGATGAGGCTGAGGGAGGTCAAACAGGATTTGATTGTTGATGCTTGTTATTTCGATCTTGCTATGAAAACATTTGTTCCTCCTTGTCCTGATACCGGAGGAGGGTCGAGTCTTTTAGTACATGTTGACCGTATGAATAAATATTTATTTCATTCCGTGTTAAGTGTAATTCCCCTGTTCCCATTCTAGAGTAAATCTACTCGAGAAAAAAAATGTGGATATTTAAATTGAACTTAGTTCGGTTTCACATTTTCTAATATCGGTGCAGGTGCCCTGGGATCTGGGATTTCCAGTTATATTAACGTTTCAATTTTCAAACATCTTCAATCAGTATCAATAAAAATTAGTATTATCACGAGTCGCAACTCGCAACACGACCTCACGAATGAACGAATCACGAATCACGATACGATTTACGAAAGTCGTGGAGGCGCAAAATCGTTTGTGTTCATTTTCTTTCTCTACTGGTGATTTAAAAAAAGTATACACACCATAAACAGATAAACACCACTCGGAGAACACCAGTCACCAGTGCAGTGCATTGGTATTTTTAGCGACGCTTTTAAAACCAAAAGTTATTTTAGAAAAATAAAAAAATCATTTTAATATTTAATTTATTTTAGACTACAATTTTTTTAGGCAGAATGATTATTATTATTGGCATCGTCGCGAAACGCGGTGAGTTTTTAACAATTTGTAATTAAGAAAACCGTTTTTTAAGAAATTGCTTAAAAAAAGAAAACGCGCATTTTTATGGAGGAAAACATATTTTAATGGGTTTGGCTCTGAAGAATCAGAATTTCGCCAGCTCGACTCACAGCTAGTTCAAATTGACCTGAACTGCGTATGTATTTAACGCATATTGAACTTATACAAGTAATTTTATTTAATGTGCTATTACATAACCGCAGAAGTTCACGAGTACGACAGGTCAAGCGCTCTGTTAAACATAATTTCACAAAAACCTTGAGACACTCCATTATAAAGGGAATTCTATAGCCATGTACAATGTACAAGGTGTTATCATACTTATTACATACCTACATAAATGGCGTCTGGTCTGCATCTGGGGCCTCATGCAAAACAGGGAGAGTCTGGTACCTTTGACTTTCGTCGCCGTTTTCATACATAAACATAATATTATATTGTACGTAATATATAATAAATTACCGATCATACAGATACAGACTTACAGACTGTCTGATACGGATGTCTAATAGACCATGAAAAACGTTGGTGTAAAACACTCGTGTCGACCTCTTCTACGATACCCTTCAAAATATTTCCGTTTTAGAAAAAAAATTCCAGACAATTGTAAATGTTCAAGTGTGGTTGTCATTTTCATATTCATGTCACTCCCCCATCAGATTTTTAAAAAATAATTCGAATTGCGAAAAAATCTGGAGGAATGTACTGAAACTGATATACGTACTTGCTATATTATGCAATCAACCACGTATGGCCGGATCGAGGTATTTTTGAGAGAATAGTAAGATTGTAAGAATAAGAATATTTTGAGGTATAATTAATCGCGATGAATTCGATAAACATGTTTTCTGTCGCATCCGTTGATTGAATTCGACAGTGAGGTTCAGCAGCCCCACAAGCAGGCAACCCTATCACTACCAATCTACTCATTTGCAGCCTTTCGTGTCACTCACTCACTCATCTAACACTGGTCGTAACTAGTAACACCGTGGCTAAGATTTTTATTAACAAAACTTACATTGATTTCATATCGTCAGTAATTATTCGAACTGCAAGTATTCCCACAATAAGCAACATGAGCATGAACGTGCCACAATAAAAAACCAAGAAATTATTCACATCTTTCTGGACAGTCGTATCCGGGTTATGTACAATATTATAAATGTATGTGATTCTTTCAAGGCGATCACTGAAGATGGCTATCGACTCCTTGTCCAGAAGTCCAACAAGATTGGCAAAGAATTTCAGCCAATCTTTAACATAGCAGGGACCATTCCCATGCAAAATCAGAATTTTTGTATCAAACAAAGTATTTTGCAAGTAGTCGCCCTTTTCGTCTTGGATTAGTTTGACCTCCATGGTGGCATTGTGTAGGTTGAAGAAAATCCTGGATTTATGGTCCAGTTGTACATAGTTTTCCACCCGGATATCCTCATCTAGATACAATTTCATGTAGGCCAACTGATCGTCATCTTCAGGCTTCAATTTCAGATCATTGATGAGTTTCAGTAGTGTGCCCTTATAGCCGATGAAACCCCCAGAATTTAAAAAGCGTGCCTTCTCCGTTACCACCGGAAATTGATCAGCCAAAGATGCATCCGGCCAGATAGATGACTCTGCTCCAAAGAGTACTCGGGCATTGGCAAGGTGAAACTGGGTTAAAATTTCCTCTGCATCAGCCAGTAATAGCACATCAAAAGCGTCCGTAAATAAAATAATGTCATCATCCTCATAATCCCCATTCTGTAGTTCATCCCTTAACGCAACGATCTTTTGTGCTCCTCCCGTCTCGTCCGAACGCCAACCCAACCAATTTTGACCCAATCCCAAGATTTTGACACTGAGATGGTGTCTACTCCCAGACATTTCATACCGGTTCACATTTACATTTATTTTCGTGGCAAAAGTCAAAACTTTTAATTTACTCTTAGCCGCCGGCCTCGCCACATTAGTAGTGTCTTCCCATACGGGGCAATGGAGTAATATCAATAATATCTGAAGAAATAATAGACTAGTCGTCCAGGCCCATGACTCCTGCTTCACTGGATGAATGTTGTGGATTACGGACATCATTATACAAGAATTATTTAGTTGTGAACTTCTGAAGTCTGAACTTGTGAACAAGGTGGACAAAATACTTTGGCGAACAGGTAAACAAGGTCGACACGTCGACAGTCGACACTAATAAACTAATCATTAATTAATAATCCATCCGTTATCGTTCTGTCATTATTAATGACTTTTTCCTTTTGTTCTCTCAAAATCGGACAGAATTCGTTTGAAATTCGATTGATAACTCTCTATCGACTGTCTCTACATATACATACATATAAGATAGTAACAGGTACAATCTCATCCATACATATGTACATACATAATAATCTCTACATATAGATACATACATATAGTTCATAATTCAGTAGTTCATATTATTGTTATTCGCTTATTAGTTATTATATGTATTACTAATTACTATAGCATATGTCTATACATGTATATCTGTATATCACAAGACTTGAGATTTTGGGATGGGAGAAGCGCGTCCTCGTACTCGTATACCTCGTACTTCTTTAGGAAGAATGCATGTACGTGTACGTAGTACTTAATATGAGTTGCAGATTGCAGAGTTTGTCCACTTACATAAAATTAAAAAACACGTATAAAAATATAAAATACATTAATAACTAATATTTAAAAATGATGATTTGCGAGTCCGCAAAAGCGCATAGCCAGGAAACAAATCCATTTCTTTATTTAAATAAGCAGCAAGCAGCACCCACAAGAAAAATAATACATATTATATGCAAAAACTGCATTTTTTGCCCGTAAAAATATCTAAACTGAAAAACATCTAACTATTAACTTTTCAAACACCATCATCCCAATGGCTCTCACAAAGAAGCAAGGGATTATTGCAACCTTCAATTATTTTGGACGTAGAGGAGACAATGCCTCTCCACCATGTGATTTTAGGTGCGGAAGACATTGTTGCTACGTTCATTAACGGGAACAACTACTATTATAATAATGACATAATGATTGACAAGATGAAATAGCAAAAACGTATTCTAAAAAATGGCGATCATCTGAAACACATTAAATTCCTTGGAGGTCGCTCCAGGCGACGAAGAATACGGGACTGAAACACGCTAGAAGTTATCGAGTCGACTTTTTCTTGGCGTTCGCTGCTTTACTCAATGCGTCTTTCTTGGCGGAATCCGATTCGTCCGTTTTGGACGGTGACACAACATTCAGTTTAGTAGACATCTTCGGTTGGTTCTTCCCGGAGCTCACGCTCTTTCTCATTCCCTATACAAATTAAGTACATGTTTAAAGTCAACTGTCACAAATAAACGGAATGGGTTTCATTTGTTAATTCTAATTCATCAACTCACGGGAAAGTTTTTAAGGTTCGTGGAACGTTTGTTGCTTTTCATGGAACGGCCCTAAACCGAAAGAAAAAGGATTAAAATAATTATACGAATCCGCCATGTTAATGAAACCTTTTATTCTCTTGAAACTTACATCTTTAATTGTCGAACGCTTCGCCTGTTCCAAAGCGGCTGTGAGATGCCTTTGAAGTGAAGTAACTGACTCGTCCTGCAAAATTAAAAAAGAACGAAAATCATGGATGCACAGATTTGTTTTTTTTTACACAAAATAAGAATGAGTGAAACCTTAAGACGACGGGAAGAGCTCACAGCTACATTTTCCGCATAATCTTCGTAAGCGAGAACGAGGACGCGGGTTTTTAACTGGGGAGCATGTTGCTGTAAAAAAATATAAAAAGCTGGATCAAAACCAATCAAATGTTTGCAAAAATGTCTGCCGATCCCACCCATATGTGTTTATTTATACCAAAACAATTTTGGACACTCCTCGAGGAACTAACTGAGGGGCGAGAAAGACATCCTCACTGAACATGTCCTTGACCTTCCCTTGTATGACGAGAATGTCCGCAATGAAGTCGCTGATGGTAATGTTATCAAATTTGGGGTCAATAGGCACAAACGACCGCTCCAAGTGAAGTCGAATCTTATCCACTCCCCACGACTGTTACATTGTTCATTAAAAAAATTATTTTTAATTATTTTATTCACCCATATTAGCAAGTGGTAATGTGGTTACACGTACAGTGGAGTCTCCCTATAACAGCATCCAAGGGAACCCAAAATTTTGCTGTTATAAAAGGAATGCTGTTATAGAGAACACAATTATTATGTATTCTATGTACAAGGTGCTGGGACTTTCATGACGTTATGGAAAATATGCTGTTATAAGGGGTGCTGTTATGGAGAAACTCCACTGTATGCACATACACATGTATAATTCTGCATTACCAATGCGATTATCCAAGTAAAAAAAATTTACTCACCACGTAATTAGGATGTTTGGGCAAAACTGCCAGTGCTAGTCTAATCCCAACTGCCCTGCAGACATTCAGGAGTTAGATAAACTGACGAACATGATATGGATTTATGGAACTAGTAACTTTTACAGGAAAATTTTGTTTCCATTTTATTTATGTAATTTAATTATCACTTCGCATTTTTGCTACTCACCTCCACATATTCGATTCCAGGGAATGGTAAGGATCACTGAACTGAGATAGGGCCTTCCTAATCACATTTTCCGACAAATGATAGGCAAACACACTCGTTTCGCATTTCACTGTCGCTGCTCTTCTTTGCCCTGCAGGAGATGTAATTCGTACCATAAAAAAATTAAAATACAGAATGAGAGGCTATTTGTCCCTTGAAATTAATAATCACCTGTAAGAACGCACTGTTCTCCTATAACAGTTCCGGTGGAGAAAAAGTCGTCCTCTTTGTTCCGGAATGTCAAGTCCACAAAGAGTTCCATACATGGGATTTCACCATTCGTCTCAAAGTTTCGCACGATGTCCTCCGTGGGGATGTAATGAATCTTAACCATTCCGGAAGTGATGATGAAAACACCGTTGGAGTGATCATTTACCTTGCAGATGGTATCTCCAAATGCAAAAGAAAGTAATTCCGCTCTTTCCTGTGGCAGAACATAACCGAAAAATCGCCATTACCATATCCATTAACAATAGCATCCAAATATCTGACATCCAAGACATTCGGCACGGACACGAGCTACACTAACGTAACTAAACGCACTTACGTGGAAAAATTCATAGATTTCCGGTGTGGCACTAATCCAAGTCACATTGCCTAGGAGAGATTCCGGCGCCGCAGGGGGAATGCTCGGAGGTGTTTTCCACAATTTCTTCATATTCTCTTCCAGCTTAACCATCAACAGATCACATTCTTTCTCATCGACCAGTCCTAGAAATCACATTGGAAATCCCAGGGTTATTTTATTGAGTGGGAACATGAATATTTTTGAGAAGTTTTTCCTTGGGAAATTACCATCCTCCTTCAGCTCCAGCAGAGCTTCTCGCATCTGATTCAACACGGCGCGACTAGCATGCCGTGTCTTGACAGCTATGGCAATTCCAGGATGGTCTTTTTGCATAATGCCTACATCGGGATTCAACCGAAATGTTTATCATCAAGATATTTAACGATGCATACTTACATTATCACAAAATTCATGTCCAACGTTAATACTGACCCATTTCCCTGACCGTTTCCAGGCGTTCCCGTTCCAGCGCATGTTTCAATTTGTGCAGCACCTTGGGATGGTCCACCATTTGGGGGAGGAATTTGATGACGTCATCCACTGCCGTCACGAAACCTTTGCCCACATCATAGCCCAGGAAGAGCTTGGAATTGATTCGACCATCCACGAAGAGCATGAAGCGAGGCACCAAAGGCTTCAAAAGGAAGACACATGTGCCCTAAGCATGTTTTGTTTTTTGAATGAAATGTTCTTATTTGGAAGGAGTCTTTACCCGCAATAGACGTATGGCACGTGACACTCGGATGACTTTAATGAAGACAAAAATGGAGGTGATGGTGACGTCACTGATGTACAGAATGATGTCCACAGCGCCCAGGATCAAAACGAGAACATCGAGCCAATTGAATTTGTGAACACAAAAATAATCCCTGGGCCCTCGTCCTGTTATCTGACAAAATAGCGTGTCGTTATTATACGGCCGCATTTGTTTTTGAGGTATTGTTCAGCTGTTTATACATATATGTATACTAAGGTGTATCGCAACAATAACTGCATTAATTTTGTAGCTTGCCTTAATAATGGCTTCAGACAAATAAATACAGTTGAAAAAGACACTGAAGGAAAAGAAAATGTTTTCATATTTCTCGGCAAGGTCCGGACTCTGCTTGAGCAAAACGGTTTCCCATATGGCTGGAACCATGTTCAAGAGGATGAGGCCCACAATGAGTAATTCAAACCACGTGCGTGTCGCTAGCCACCACATAGCTCGTCTGCAACTATTTTTTTAAAAAACATACTTGCAATAAAACCGTATATTTAATGTTATTGCCTTAAAAACTCCCAATTAATGAACGTTGAAGAAGCCTTGAGTGACTAATTGTTAGATACTCACGAATTTTTCGGCTTCGGAGGCAAAACTTCCTCGTCTAGCCCCAAAGCTCGAACGAACTTGGTTTTCATCCATGGAAGACACCCTTCAATCCGGAAGTACTTCTTCAAATCGCTCGCACGAATCAGTCGAAGAGGCTTGTCCTCGGCTGCAGAAGCAATATTCGCTAATTGGAGGACGGCCAGCTCAATTAAAACTCCTTGTTCAAATTGTCTCCAAAAAGACACTTTGAGAGCTTTAAGGATCCGCAATCTTGCCTCCTCCGTGAGCTCCATGTACTCGGCCGTCGTGGGCTCATTCTTGACCAAAGTGTGACATTCCGGACACTCCGTGTGACGATCATCCGGCCCATCTTTCACAGACACCAAACTTTGGGCTTGGGGCACTTCATTCTCCGTCGTCTTTTTCTGCGGTGTCCACACATTTTTTTACAATCACATCAACAAATTATGACCGGAAAATTGATAAAGTCGTAAATGTATTACAATATCAGGCAAGTACTTTGGCGTAAGGGTTAGTGATGGTCGTGTACTTTTCTACGTAATGCCAGTTGGAGTCTGCAACAAATCTGTCATGCTTCAACATGCTGATGGTCCGGTATTGAGCCAATTCCAATTGCCTCACAGCATTCGCCATGTCCTGAATTCGACCCATGGAGATGTCTGTGAGGTGTAGGACTTCCAACAACAACTTGGTGGTGGTGCCATTAAGGACCAGGGTTAAGAAGACAATCCCGGCTGTTTGGAAGAGGAACTGGAAATTGTATTGTAAATTGTAAATCGATTTTTGGGATGTTCTTCATTTTACACAAAAACATTAAGCCCGTAATTTTATCATTTTTCATTATTTTTTGAAGGAATCCAATCATCAGTTGTTCAGAGAATAAATGATTGAACAAATGTTTTCTTTGCATTGTGTAGTAGATAGGATCTCAATCTTAGATCTCATCTTCATCTGATGACAATTGAGATTGTCTAGTCATTGCTACCGCTATCTTTCTACTCTACTGCAATTGCAAAAACGTAATGAAACCAGCCAGATTCAAGAAAGTTGATTTAATGGAAAATAGTTCCTAACATGGGAAATTCGATTCCGGTTTCAACGCAATTTCTGACTCAAGGACGAACAAAGAAAGCTGAGGGAAACCATTCAGAAAGCCCAAAGGTTATATTTTTATTTTTCTTATAAAATAAGATGTAAAAATATTTGTTTAAATCACCAATACTTCAAAGCAGAAAGAAGTGGCAAAGTAAATATGTAAGCTGATGAAAAGATAATTAGTTGACCTTTCAGAATGGGTTTTGATTGGTACAGTCGGTTCTCGGTTAAACTCATGCACAAGTTATTATTGAAAACGCTGATTGTGTTTTGGCGTGTCCAACCAGCATAAAAGTGTGCGTCAAAACAAACCTTGGGTCCAATATTCATATGCTGACACAAGTGCTTATTGTCATAGACGTCCAGTGCCAAACAAATCCCCACAGCGCCTCTGAGACCACCCCACATCATGACGATCATGTTTTGCCAGTTCAGGCCATAGCCAATGCGACTCACGAGGGGGTACATTATCAGCAACATGATGAAACTGTTGGTACACACAAAAAATTATACAAATTGCACGAGAATAAATTATTCTCATGTAGTTTTCCTTGTTTCCCCCTCAATGCTAAGTGGTTGGTGGGGATAGCATACCGGACGATATTTAAGGCCAAATAGAGGAAAATGAGGTAGATGACATCCTCGGATCCAATGTTGTTCAGAGCCGTTTCGGTAATGACAATGCCGACGATCATGAAGAGGACTGTGTTAGCAAAATAGCCGAGCATTTCCCAGAAATGATGAACAAAATTCTCCACTTCCGGACTAATACTCGTCCTTTCCGAGCCCATGGTAACACCCAGGACGACCACGGCCATGACCCCGGACACTCCCAAGTAGTCCTCTCCGATGTAGTACGTGAGGTAGGCGGCCACGAGTGTGATGGTAATCTCCACGGTGGAGTCATTGAAAATCAGTCCCAATGCCGACACGGCAGTCTTGCCCATGAGGAAGCCAAATACCGGGCCACCCAAGGTGATTTGAACGAATTTGAGGAGGATGAAGATGAATAAACTATTCTTGACTTGGCAGGTGATGATATTTTCCAGGATCTCATACAAGAGGATGGCGATGCCGTCGTTGAGAAGGGATTCCCCCTCGATCATGACACTGAGCATTTCGGAAGTCCCTAGATCCCGCAAAATTGCCACCACCGCCACCGGATCCGTGGCGCTGATGATGGAGCCGAAGAGACTCGCCACTTGGAAGTCCCATTTGTAGGACGTGAGGAATTGCTTGACGACGAAGGCCGTCATGAATGTGGCTAGCACCATACCAGGTAGAGCAATTATTAAAATCTACATTTTGTACACACATTATTTTGTGAGTATAGCTTGCATTATTGACATTAGGATGTGAGAGCACATTTAGTATTGATATACGCACTTGAGCAATACTCCTCATAAACGTGTGTGGCGTGATGGAGAAAGCCGATTCAAAGACGAGGACCGGGAGGAAAATGAAGAGGATGATTTTGGGAGGGATCCGAGCTATGGCCGTGTACGTGTACATGTCCTCGCAGAATTCGGATCGGGAGGACAGGAAGCCAATGAGGAGTCCGGACAACATGAGGAGGACTGTGTAGGGGATGTTAAGTTGGAAAAAGCGGATCACAGATCTCAAGAATGCTCCGTACGCAATCATGAGCATGAGTACGAAAAGCATTCTCAGATTGACCGGGTCAAATATATCTTCTTCGCACAGACCTGCAATATAATAATCACACATCATTTTAATATCCATATAATGGCTTTAAATCTACTAAAGATGATAAGTAAATGAAAGTGTCCAGTCGACAATACTGGACAACATACTTTCGTCCATTTTGACCACTTGAGAATGTTGATCCGAGTTCTGGATGTGACGAAGATTCTTGCAAAATATTTTAAACTCCTCCCAGTCCCACCCGGGCACTTCCTCCTCTCCGAAGGGAACGTCATGCTCTTCCGAGCAAAGTTGTGACGCGACATTATGGATAAAATGTGGGGACAGCAGCACAATTGCCCATAGCAAGAACATCCTAGCTGTACGTTTTTTACCGCTGGTGCGATACAATTATACCAATTTTGTTTGGACAATGATCAAAATCTCTCCACTTATTTGTACAATCTTTTCTATGCTGTCGTCTTTTGGAGGTCGGTTCGGTGGTGTTGTTCTTCTCAAACTCTGCTTCCTTTCTCCCCCATGCATTTTCCAACATTCGCTGTCAAATCTATCGGCGGTGGCGACTATTTGTGAGCACTTTTAATTTTAATGTTGAGTCCTCGAAGAGGTAGTTTTCGTGTGGCAGTGGTACAGCGCCCCCATCCATTCATAAAGATATCCCACCAAACGGTGCGTCTTTCCTTGAGCATACGAGCATAACTCGTTTTCTCACAGTTTTGATTTCGTAAAAAGGATTTGCAAAGAATTAAGGCATGGGCTTTCCGAATTGGTCTGGCACCGGGGACTGGCACATGATTTTACGTATTTTCAGGGTTAAATAAAATAGCTCGCTGTACTATGAACAATCCATTCATGGCGTTCGTAATTCGTGATCGAGTTGGGGTTTGAGTTTGAATTTGGGCTTGATGTTAATCGAGTTTGAGTTTGGGTTTGTTGTTGTTGTTACACATTACACAATATACAACGCACTTCGCAGGGTTGTGATTTAAATTAAAAAGTCGCTTCAAAATCACCAAAAATTCGACACAAAATTGAGCAAAAGCACTTGTTTTGATGGCATGTACAATGTACAATACATATAGCATTCATTATCTATGCAATATCATGAATCATGAAATATACATACATACAGACATTCATGTGTGTGTGCATTCAAGTTTTTAACTAGCAACTACAAGTCATTTCTGCATTGGTATGCTGTTGTAATTGTATGTGTTAAAAAAGGGTGATAGCACCCTTAGAAGTCGAAGGGATTTTGTAAATATTTTTTGCAGTTTTTTTGCATACGTCTTTACTGTATTAATAATTTATTTCATTCCGTTCATCTGTTGATTAGGAATCAGCATCTCCTCGCAACTCTGTACTACTATTTTTATAATTAAATGGTAGTGACATATAATATCTGCAACTTGATTCGTCACATCAGCACACTATTTTCACACTGCATTATTTTCAACTTTTCTATGATAGAATTATTCCATAATCAAATACTATGTAGAATATGGTATGAGATACTACTTTAAGCCAAAATTACGATACGCCATCTATCACACTATTAGAAATCCCCATATCTTTTATCCCATAATTACAACGGACAAACTGAGCCTTATCATACAGTAATACAATATTATATAAATAACAAATCTTATAATAATAATATGTTTGTCCACCCACTCTTCATTACTATAACAACGTGGCATTTAACAGTATCTATGTACACATGAAGTGTATCAAATTTATTGTTGCAAAACGCAGTGTACATGGTTACTGGTTACATCGTGGGTGCACGGGGCTTTACTGTGATCAGCGGTATTAGAATCAGGGTATTGTTAATCCCGGATTATAATCCCGGGATTACGGATTCGGATTACGGATTACGTAATCCGAATCCGTA